>JADRCD010208360.1:0-30502 GCA_019843815.1 Montemys delectorum | reverse complement strand
CTCAACAGATTGAAACCCTTCACCTAAAGACAGGAAAGATGAGCCGTGAGGCTTAGTCTCCACACACTCTGATCAATAGGGGTTAGCTGTGGGCTTGGCCTATGTTTTAGTGGAAGAACAAAGGAATGATTCAAAGTTTGATACTCTGGATTAACATAAATACCAAATCTTTGGGGTGCTGGCTAGCAAGATCATGTTATAATTTGAGGGAGATAAAAAAAAAAAAAAAACCACAGAATAGGAGGAGCTCAGAAGCCTCATTTGTGAAAAACTAGAGAGAGAATTGGGGAAATCAGTGATTCTAAGTCATATAAGAAATGGCTTGAAAGTATCAGAATTGAGAAGTGAAGACCCCATAGTGGCCTGACAGCAGGAAAGGTGGTTATATTTTAAATAACAAGAGACAGTAACTGTACTGGCTGGTTTTGTGTGTCAACTTGACACAAGCACAGAGAAAGGAGCCTCCCTTGAGGAAATGCCTCCATGATATCCAGCTGTAAGGCATTTTATCAATTAGTGATCAAGGATGGGAGGGCCCACTGTGGGAAGGGCCATCCCCGGGCTAGTATTCCTGGGCTCTATAAGAAAGCAAGCTGAGCAAGCCAGAGGGAGCAAGCCAGTAAGCAGCATCCCTCCATGGCTTGTGCATCAGCTCCTACCTCCAAGTTCCTGCCCTGTTTGAGTTCCTGTCCTGACTTCCTTTGGTGATGAACAGCAACGTGGAAGTATAAGCTAAATAAACCCTTTCCTCCTCAACTTGCTTCTTGGTCATGATGCTTCGTACGAGAATAGAAACCTGCCTAAGACAGTAGTCAAAGGCAAGAACAAGGTACCTTTGACCTAGAGATGTGAGACGTGACAAATCACATGTGACCATCATACTGTGTCACCATGGTGGTGTTGGACACTGATGATATATAGTTATGGTAGTACGTAGTAGGTGGCCATGATTCTGTGTGATTGTGGTGGAGTATGGCTACAGTGGTATATAGCTATGATGTTGTGTGGCCATGGTTGAGTATGGACATTATGGGTCCAAAAAATGGTGGTTTTGTTTTATGGGAAGTCTTACCAAGTGGTATCAGGAGTTACACATAAGACAATGACAACAATACTCATGGAAATGATTTATTTTCAGTACATCTGATGAGGGAACTCACAGTCAAAAGTGATTTAAACATTAGGAAATCCAAACAGGGAAACAGAAGACACAGGAGGCTTTGCAAAATATCGTCCCTCGGACTCCTCTGTAGAGAAGATGTTTCCAAGTAGATCCGTGTTACCAGCATTCTGCTTGGGAAAAGTGACTGATTTTCACCCAAGCAGAAGAACAACCAGGAGAGGCAGCAGAAGTTGCATCTGTGTTTCCAAAGACCTATGACTATCTCCAAGAGCTCCTAGCAAGTCATCGCAGACGATGACACAGGTAATCCTGATGAGCAGATGCATATCCCAGACAGTGTCTCCGGAATCTATCCTCAAAGGACACCAGACGACACTGGAGACTCGAGACCTCAGAGCAGCATAGAGCAAGTCACAAGATGGAGAGCAATTACTGCTAATGGCCACCAGGGTCAGAGGGCAGTGAGGGAATCAGCGGGCCGGGAAGATGGAATGTCAGTGTCATGTCGTTCTAGAGATCCACACAGGTCGGTGCAGACAGCACAAGGACACAGGGCAGCATGGGGCTGGAATTATGAAGCACAGCACATCAATTCCCAGTTCCTCTGTAAGGAGGCAAGGTGCTAGAAAGGAGGTTTCTAATTATCAGCAGTCTGGACACCAAATGGGAGCAAATGCCATGGTTTTCACTTAAGGGAAACAAGACTTCATCAACACACATGGAAGCCAGGCAGACAAAAGGAGTATCCAAGCTAGCTGGAGCCCCGTGGCCAGTACAGACCCCTAAGTGGTCTTTACATTGATGGGAGAGGCCCCCATCTTCTAGTTATTACATACTTTCCAAGCATTAGACAAGGGATATGCTCATTTGCCTTGGAAGGGGTGTGGCCAGTGAATTTTTCCACAATGGCTTATATATAAAATGTTTGCAAGAATTTGAGCTTTTAAGAGGCATGTGGACAGAAGGTACAGGCTGGAAGGTTGTGAAATAACATGTGTCAGAGTTCCTTAGTGTTGTTTCGAATAGGAGGGAGGGGAGTCTCAGAGAAGTCGGGGTGAGATGAGAGGTCCTGCCCATGGTGGCGATGGCACTTAAAGCTGGAGAGAATAGTGCCATCTATAGGCAGAGGAGTCGGCGTGGGGTTTGCGGGCGGCATCCTTGCGCCGCATATTTGAGGATCTGTTATTAAACCACAGATGCTAGAAAGACACACCTGGCAACGTCACTGTCACCGGGTAAGATGATAACAAGAGTGCTGGGTGTAGTGATGAACGAGCAGACAAGCCTCAGTCCTGTTCTGTTCCACTTTACCTGTGTGACCCTGTTTATTCCATCCAGCAGTCACATGACAGGGAGGAGACAATCATGTCTACACCATGGATTCGGGCTTCTTTCTGAAGCCAGCTTCGAATTCATGATGTCCCAGCAATACAGTCTAAAATCTCAATGTTCATGTCTCTAAACATACCCTGTTTACACACGTGTGCTCTTGAGTGACAGAACCCCTGCCTCAGTCGCACACCCCCAGGAAACTATTGGCGCTACCTAGATTTACTCTGAAGAGGGAACAGCTCTTACCTCCTCCCTTAGCTTCTGCCTTGCGTGACAGGCCAGACCACAGTGCATAGCTTTCTGAAGAAATGTGATGAGCTGACCTTGCTTCCTGATACCAGAGCTCTGTCACTTAAATGTCGGTTCTCAGCGGGTACCAGGCGCAAGGCGAGCTAAATTATCGCCCGGGAGGATCAATGAATCCCCCTCGAACAGCTTGCTAGCTCTGAGAAGCACATGTGTGGTACACAGAAAAGAAGTCAGCCTCTGCTTGTCACACAGCAGGCTTTCCCTGGAGGAAACCAAATGTGGAAGCTTCACACCGAGGTCGGAACCTCAAGATTTTAACCCTGGCTCAAAAACAAAGTAGCTCGTATCTGTGCTCATGAATAATGAGTAAAACAAAAGTAAAAGAACACAGTGAGTGAGTGCACTGAGAAGCTAAAACACTTGCTAAATGCTTAAGTTAAAAAGCATTTTTTTTTTTTGCAGTGTTCAGTACCTCTATTGCAGAACTAACTGATACCACCTGTCACATGACCCCTTCTTAGAAAGTGGGGTGGGTTTTTTGTTTTGTTTTGTTTTGTTTTGTTTTTTGGTTTTTTGTTTGTTTGTTTGTTTTTTTCCCTCTTGTGAGCCCTGGTTTTAGCCCACCCCCACCCCCCCAATATAAGCCTCAGGCGGGAGGCAGGAAGAGTCTCTTCACAGTGGGCCACCCCTGGAGCTCACACCTGCAGATTTTTCTCCTTACCACCCACCCTTGGTCTTCTCTGCTTCAAGGTCACTTGCATTATTTAAGACGTTGGTGTCTAGGTGTGTCTTCCTATTCTAACAGGTGTTTCTCTTCCCTCTGGTTTCTTGGTTTCTACTTTCTGCAAGGGACTGGAGGGCAGGAAGCAATTATCTTCACACACACACACACACACACACACACACACACACACACACAAACCCAAAGTGTGTTTTATCCGGCTCTCCAAGATTCCATCACTCAGTGCCTGCCCCACCCCCCAAGGCCTGTCTCTTTTTTCCTTTCTCTTTCTGAGTCATTACCCTCAGGTTTCACCCTGCTGCCCGATCAGATCTTTCATTGACAAACAATGGCTTTTCTTATTAACCACCTTATCATTATCACATCTTAACCCACCCAGTCAGTGAAAGTGACTCTCGTTTCCTAGAACCAAACCACAAAAGAGCTCAAAGCACAGGTTTGTTTTAAATGCTTTTGCCCTCTAACCACCCTGCTTAGCTCTAGAGTAAATAACTTTCCCGTCCTCCGTGCAGTAAGACAGGTACATTTAAAAATGCATCCAGCTGCATTTCTAAGTGTGTTTTTTCCACTTACACGAGCCTGTATGGCCCCAGGAAAAAGCCTGGAGAGGTAAATAAGAAGGTTGTCCCCACAGCATGGCTGTCACTCAGCCAGCAAGAGACCAGGGCAGAATCTTCTCTTCCACCCTCTGTCTGCCTCCTCCATGTAAATGCATTCGAGAGAATAGCATTCAGAATATTATCCCCTCCCCACGTGAAGCCCACATTCCAGCTCTGTCTAGGAGCTTGCCCCTTTCATAGACTGTTTCCCTGAAACTCTTGGTCTGTCTTCGCCCAACAGAACTCGGTGAGAAGAGTTTGTTTCAAGATTCTAAATTCCTTATGCAGTTAAAAGAAAAAAAAAAAGGGAGGGGGGAAGAAAAAAGAAAGAAAGAAAGAAAAGAAAGAAAAGAAAAGAAAGAAAAAAGTTGTCTACTGTTTGATTTCGGACCCTGAGACAAGGGACTGAGGTGCATATTTTACATATCTAAGCAGACTCCCAGGTTCTCCCAGCTTCCCTCAGTCACTACCTGGCATACCCTGGCCTCAATCCAGAACTTTTCAGCACAGGGGCTGGGCTGCCCTTCCCCCAGGGGCTTTTCCCTCTATAATCCAGACAGTCTTACTTTCATTTTTCTCTCTTTTCTCTCTGAGCACACACCCTTTCTCTCTTTCTCTTCCCCCTTCCCCACTATTATCTCCCCGTGGTGACTTCCCTGGCCTCAGTTCTTAGGACCAGTGAACCTGCCCAAGAACAGCTTCCCAATACACCTGCACTTAAAATAATCTAATCTGGATTGAATTGGCTCATTTCACTGGCTGTAGAGAAAACAAAACAAAACAAAACACTACCACCTACAGTAACTGACACCCTGCCATGAGAACCAATATGCATCTCTCCAAATTGGGAGGCCCTTGATTGGTCCCCAGCTGTGTCCTGGAGTTCTCTGCTACATACCTCAGCCTCCAGAGCATCTTCCCCCAGTCTCCTAGAACAAGTCAAATGAGCATCCTCCTGGTCCATCCTAGTCACGTGGCCACCATGACATTCATAAACACACACTAGAAATCAGAAAAAAATGGTGTTTGGGCCCTATAACTCATTCCCGTTTGCATATTAGAATTACCCAGAAAACTATAAAAATAAGATAAAAAAATTATAACACTTCCAGAGACTTTGATTTGGCTCCTCTGTGTAAGACCCAAGCATGGACACTATTTCAATAGTACCCTCTTCACTCTAACATATAAACATCATCCAGTATATACAGACACACACACAAAGACTCTCACACAAGCACATACATACATACATGCACAGACCATACCACCAGGACATACATATGCACATACATGGACACACAGGCACCTGGGAGTCCAAAGGTAAGCACATAATTCACTGAGTTTTAATATTTTCACCTGCAAAATAGCAACTATAATTTCTCACTTGACCAGGTACTTAGGCAGGCTAAATATAATTAGCGTAAATGAAATCACTATATAAAATAGGTAGCACTATTTAGATTTAAAACACTTTGAAAATAGTAATTACTAACTCAAAAAATGCTACAGGATAATTTGTTGGCTTAACAGCACTTACCTAATTCTTTATTGCTGTGTTCCAGTGAGGTATGTTTCTCCACCTGAAGGTCTGAGGAACCCTCATTAGCCCCTCCCTTCCAGAGGGACAAGTGTTCCATAACCTCCCCAAAGTTCCTGAGCTGAGTTTTTCACTAGTTGCATGGTATAGTAAATAGATAAGGAATCAAGAAGATGAAAATCAATACATTTGTCCTTTTCATAAGAGAGAGAGGCAAGATGCAAAGGGGCTTGAATATTTGAACATGGAATCGATGCAATTGTCAGAGCAGAATATAAAAAGCAGTGGCTCATCCATGGCCAAACTGTGAGCTGCCAGGATAACGGGATAAAATCTAATTGCATAGATTCAAAACAGCTAGGAATGAAGAGACTTGACATTGAAACTCAGCAGCAAAAGCAGTTGTTTGTAAATTCAGGGGGAACTGGTCTAGGTAGAGTCTTCAGACTAGGTCAGAGCTCTGGACCAGGGAGTTGTAGATTTACATCCCAATGCATTCCACCCCATAGACTGTGGTGCAGTGTGGCCAAGAGGTTACTACAGGGACTTCAGTCCACATCTCACAGCTTTGAGGAAAAAAAGTCACCCTGGACATTCACCCTCCTCTCAGAGCCCAGCCCAGGTCTCTGAATACACAGTCAGCATGTTGATTATAGAACCCAGGGTAGTAAATGGTCCAGTTGACACAAGATGGAAATAGCCCATAGAGGTTGGAGTTAAATATATTGTGATCTCAATCAAATTCATCATGCAAAGGATTTGTGATAAGTTCAAGAATAATAATTTGTATATTTGGTATCTAAAAAGAGGAACTAGCATGCAAAGAACCAAGAGACATCCTGGGGTTATAGTCGACTTACTGAACTAGAAAGACTAGCCCTGGGGTTGTAATCAATTTACTGACCTAGACTTGAAACCTTACCGGGAAGGTGTAAGACTGTCCTTCCACAGGTGCTATATACCTTGCTTTTGAGACAGAGTCTCTCACTAGTCTTGAATTTTCCAAGTAATGAGTAATCCAGCCAGTGAGGCCCAGGATTCCACCTGTCTTTGCCTCCCCAGCACTGAAATTACAAGTATGTGCTGCCACATCCAGAAGGGGAGAGGGGGAGGAGAAAGGAGATGAGGGAGAGGGAGAGAGGGGGAGGGAGGAAGGGAGGGACAGAGAGACAGAGACAGAGAGAAGGGGAGGGAGAGAGAGGGAGAGAAGGCATGTGTATACTCAATGTGAGGATCAGAGTTCAGCCTTCAATATCAGCTTTGCTTTCTACTATGTTTGAGACAGGATCTCTGTTTTTGAAGCCACACAAACCAGGCTGGCCCTCAAGCTTCTAGAAACTCCCCTGTCTCAACCTTCCATCTTGCTGTAGGTCTGAGATTACAGATGTGTGTTACCACAGCTAGCCTTACCTGGTTGGTGGGGATCTGTACTCTGATCCTCATGCTTGCCCTCCAAGTGCTTTATCTACCCAGCATCTTCCCAAGCCCACACCTGACTTAAAAAACAAAAGCATTGGTTCTATGGGATCAAGCTGAGTTTCTCAGGCTCACAAGGAGTGTGCCTTATCCACCAAGCCACCACCTCAGCCTATAGACCTGTTGTGTTAAATCTGTAAGTAATATTAAAACATTTAGAACCAACTATCTTCTAGAACAAATACTGACTTTGCAAGTCTGTGTGGAGTTATGTTCTGTGTCCTTGCTCCCTAACATAGAAATTATAGAATGGGAAAAGTCACACCCTTACCTTTGTTCTAGACAGTTTTCAGCTGTTCTCAACACATTTAATCTCTTCTTTTTAAAACCTTTAGACACAAAAGCTTTGAGAGATGACAGATCAGTTCTCTGACCATATAGAGGAGGAAACAGAGACTCAGAAACGAATAGATTGTGTAAGCAGTGGGGCTGTTTGGGATAGTACCAACAAGGGGCTTCATGATGCGGTATTGTGTTGGTAACTGTATTATCAGACTGGCTGACAATGCAGTGATGCTATTTGCCTTAGGGCATGTGGTGGTATTCTCTGTGTCTAAGATGCTACACATTGGTTCTGGTGTTTCCAGCCAAAGAGAAAAGTATTTAGGTTATGGCCATCTTTACAACAGAAAACATTCCTCTTTCAGGCTATGAAATATTCTCCTGTGTGTGTAATAGGAAGACAGCTATCTTAACCAAACCTCAGTTGTGGCTTTCCAAAAACCACTTTGAAAACACCACACATCTGTGCACTAGAAAGTTCCAGCCACAGTTTACTTAGTGAAAAGCAGCACTGAACTTTCCAGTGTCCAGTGTTGAGTTTCATAAGTGTAACGAATAACTTATTCCATATAAGACTCCAAGAAGTGTTTAAGATACAAAATAACCCCCTGGGATTGTCTCCAGGTGTATTTTCTGCTTCAAGGACACTGATTACTTTGTTTCTGCTACAAGCACAGATGGAATCCTGCTCTAAAGTGTTAATATTTCTCTAGGGGTGCAGGGAGAACAGCTTAGCTGGGAGAGAAATCTGACTCACTGTCGACAAAGCACTCACAGCTCTGGGAAAGAGAGGTATTGTGCAAATGCAAAGCTATTATTATATAAAAGCATTCCGAGGATAATATTAGGCACAACTGGATTAAATATTAATATTAATGCAAATAGTGGCTAAGAGCTTACAGAACCATAAAAGTCAATAACAAAGGCAATAGGGTATATAAAATTTGTATGTGTCCCTCTATGTACCCCATGCAAACTCAACAAGCTAAGGAATAATGATGAATAAGGAAGCTCTGCTGTCCATCTCTGCCAAGTCTATCAGATGAAAAGACAGCAGACAAGACTGTCAGACATCTCTTAAACAGGACTAAAAGTGAGACTCTAAATCAATTCAGTATCTTTTGTCTCCACGTGTAGTGAACTCCTCAAGTGTCGACTTGATTAAACTTAGTGTTCACTTGTCTCATTAAGCACTGACCCAGGTCCTTCAGTGATGTGACTGAGGCATTGTGATCAGAATCCAGTTGACATAGGGAGAGGTACAAGGAAGTTTTTCAGTTGCATCTGATTGTATCAAGTAAGCCTATGGAAACTGAAGCCTGAGTGCTCTAGCTTCTAGGGCTGTATCCAGCATGTGGCATCCCTTTCATGCCTGACCCATGGATTTCAGAGTTTCTAAGACAGATCTCACAATCCTGTAAGCGAGTTCTTTATAATAGATCTAAGTCTCTCTACCTGCCTGTGTACCTTTCTCTCTACCTACCTACCTGCCTACCTACACATGCAAACATGCACACATATACATCTATAGATGTATATGTCATCTATGTAACATCTATGTATTAATTAATCTACCTCTATCTTATTCAGGGTTTCTATTTCTGCACAAACATCATGACCAAGAAGCAAGTTGGGGAGGAAAGGGTTTATTCAACTTACTTCCACATGGCTGTTGATCACTAGAGGAAGTCAGGACTGGAACTCAAGCAGGTCAGGAAGCAGGAGCTGATGCAGACGCCATGGAGAGATGTTCCTTACTGGCTTGCTTCCCCTGGCTTGCTCAGCCTGCTCTCTTATAGAACCCAAGACTTCCAGCCCAGGGATGGCACCACCCCTTTGATTACTAATTGAGAAAATACCCACAGCTGGATCTCATGGAGGCACTTTCCCAACTGAAAGTCTTTTCTCTGTGATAACTCCAGCTTGTGTCAAGTTGACACACAAAACTAGCCAGTATAAATGACCCCTTGTCAACTTGACACACAAACATATCACTATTAAGCCTCAACCTTTATTTTCTTATTCATCCCCGAGATATAAAGTCCCACAGTCTTTACATATTAATAGTTCTTTTAAAATTCAAGGTCTCTTAACTGTGGGCTCCATTAAAATACTTTTTCTTTTAAGAGGGAAAAATATCAGGGTACAGTTACAATGAAAAGCAAAACCAATGTCTGGGCTCCAACTCACGATCTTCTGGGCTCCTCCAAGGGCTTGAGTCACCTCTCCAGCTCTGCCCTTTGTAGCACACATCTTGTCTTCTGGGCTCCAGATGCCTGTACTCCACTGTTCCTGCTGTCCTTGGTGGTCATTGCATGGTACTGGCATTCCCAAAACACTGCTGTAACTAGGCTTTACCAATAGCCTATCATAGACTGTCTTCATGGTGCCAAGCCTCAACTCCTTTGCATGACACCTTCAGTCCTGGGCCATCAATTGCAAACTGAGGCTGTACCTTCACCAATGACCTTTCATGGCCTCTCACTGTGCTTCAACTCCTTTGCATGGCACCTTCAGTCCTGGGCCATCAATTGTAAACTGAGGATGCACCTTCACCAATGGCCTTCCATGGCCTCTCACTGTGCCAAGCCTCAGCTGCTCTTCATGACCCCTTTGTGCTGTCAAAACCAGTACCATCTGGGTGACTCTTATACATTACCAAGTCCTGCTGCAGCACAAGGTACAACCTTGGCTATCTCTGGAACACAACCCCTTTGTGCTCTCAGAAAACACTTTTCAGAAGATGGCACCTCAATGATGCTGGTCTCTTCTTAATCACCGCTAATTTCTTAGCTCCAGCTAACCAGCATCAATAGTCCCAGTAATGCAAAGTTCTCTCTTTAGTAGTTCTGGTATCTTGTTAATCACAGCTGATACTTCAACCCCAGCTAACCAGAACCACAGAATCTTTACAATCAAAACAACATGGCCCTGATAAGAGTCATTAATCTTCTCTCTGAAATTTTACAAGCCAGGCCTTCATCTCTGCACTGTTCTCAACATGATCTTCCAAGCTCCCACAAAACATCCCACAGAGTTCTTAACAACCAGTGGTTCTTCTAGCTCAAATTTCCAAAGTCCTTCCACAGTCCTCCCCAAAACATGGTCAGGTTGTCACAGGAATACCCCACTCCTGGTACCAATTTGTCTTAGTCAGGGTTTCTATTTCTGCACAAACATCATGACCAAGAAGCAAGTTGGGGAAGAAAGGGTTTATTCAACTTACTTCCACATGGCTGTTAATCACTAGAGGAAGTCAGGACTGGAACTCAAGCAGGTCAGGAAGCAGGAGCTGATGCTGAGGCCATGGAGAGATGTTCCTTACTGGTTTGCTTCCCCTGGCTTGCTCAGCCTGCTCTCTTATAGAACCCAAGACTTCCAGCCCAGGGATGGCACCACCCCTTTGATCACTAATTGAGAAAATGCCCCACAGCTGGATCTCATGGAGGCACTTTCCCAACTGAATGTATTTTCTCTGTGATAACTCCAGCTTGTGTCAAGTTGACACACAAAACCAGCCAGTACAACCTCCCTATCCATTCATCTAGTCAACTATGTTTTGAGATATCTGTTTACATGCCAATATATCAATCGTGTATTATCTGTCTGTCAGTCAGTCTGTCTATCTGTCAATCTATCTATTTGTCTGTCTATCTGTCTGTCTGTCTATCTACCTATCTAGATGTGCTGGCTGGCTCTGAGGAAATACTTCCCATAAGATTTCACCTCAACAGAAGCTAAACTATTCTTTTATTTTTTATTTGTTAATTTATTTAATGTATATAAGAGTACTTTGTCTCATACACACTAGAATGAGGGAATCAGATCCCCTTACAGAGAGTTGTGGACCACTGTGTGGTTTAACTCAGAACCTCTGGAAGAACAGTCCATGCTCTTAACCACTGAGCCATCTCTTCAGGCCCACTAGTCTATTCCTAATCACTGACAATTTCTTGGCTCCAGCTAAACAATATCAATTGTCCCAGTAAAATAGACATTTCAATTTAGTGGTTCTGGTCTCTTGTTAATCACAGTGATTTTTCAGCCCTAGCTAACCAGAACTATGAATTCTTTTTGTTCTTGTTGTTGTTTTATTAGATATTTTACATGTCAATGATATCTCCTTTCCCAGTTTCCCCTCTGAAAAAAAATAAAAAACAAAAACGAAAACAAAAAAATACTCTGTTCCCTTCCCCCTTCCTGTGATCACCAACCCATCCTCTCCTGCTTCCTGGCCCTGGCATTCCCCTACACTGGGGCATAGAATCTTCACAGGGCCAAGGGTCTCTCTTCCCATTGATGATCAACTAGGTCATCCTCTGCTACATATGCAGCTGGAGCCATGAGTCCCACCATGTGTACTCTTTGGTTGGTGGTTTAGTCCCTGGGAGCTCTGACGATACTAATTAGTTCATATTGTTGTTTGTCCTATGGGGCTGCAAACCCTTCAGCTCCTTGAGTCCTTTCTTTAACTCCTTCATTGGGGACCCTGTACTCAGTCCAATGGATGGCTGTGTGCCTCTACTTCTGTATTAGTCAGGTACTGTCAGAGCCTCTCAGGAGACAGCTATATCAGGTTCCTGTCATCCAGCCCTTGTTGGCATCCACAATAGTGTCTGGATTTGGTGATTGAATATGTGAAGGATTCCCAGGTGAAGCAGTATCTGAATTGTCCTTCCTTCAGTCTCTGCTCCAGAACTATGGATTCTTAATATGAAGTGGCCCCATAGAGTCTCTGAGTAACCCTCAAACTTCCCTCTGGAATTTCACAAGCCAGGCATCCTTCCTCTGCATTTCCCTTAAAAGTCTTACCTTCCAAGCTCCAACAGAACAGCTCATCAAGCTTTGAACAGTAAATGACTTTTCTAGATCAAAGTTCTAAAGTCTTTCCACAATATTCCCCAAAACAACATGGTCAGGTCTATCATAGCAATGCTCTAGGTACCAAGTTCTATCCTAGTTAGGGTTACTACTGCTGTCATAAAACACCATGACCAAAAGCAACTTGGGAATTAAATGTTTTATTTGACTTACACTTCTATATCACTGTTCATCATCAAAGGAAGTCAGGACAGGAGTTCAAACAGGGAAGGAACCTAGAGGCAAGAGCTGATGCAGAGACCATGGAGGAATACTGCTTCCTGACTTTTTCCTCAGAGCTTACTCTGCTTCTTGTGAAATTCAAGACCATCAGCCACAGTGGGATGGGCTCTTTCTTGTCAATCACTACTTAAGAAAATGCTCTACAGGCTTGCCTACAGCCCAAATCTTGTCAAGGAATTTTCTCAATCAAGGTTCCTGCCTCTCAGATGATTATAGCCTGTGTCAAGTTTGACATAGAACTTGCCAACACACTACCTATCCATCTATTAATATATATAGTCATCTTCCACTAGTTCTGCCCTTTTGCTTGGAATCCAACATATACAACATATTTTTTAGGAAATATGTTTTTCAATTATTGGGTATTTCATGGATAGAAGAAATGAGTGTTTTAAAAATAGTTTGTATTAATTACACATTAAGAAAACAATTATAGATTAATTTTGTTTTCAAGACAGACAACATAAACCAGTACGTATCAAGGTGTACCATTACTCGAGACCAATGAAGCTTCAAATATTTTTAATTTGCTTTCAGTTAAAAATTCCAAACACAGTTGTTGGGGCATAGAAATGAAGACATCAATACTTTGGCTTTGAGTTTTACAAAATAACTTGAGACATTGGGTGGATTAAAAAATGGAATGTTTGTATTCTAGGTGCTTCCTCTTCTCCATCCATTCTGTGAAAATCATAGTAGGACATGAAAGCATTTGCTAGCCAAGTCAAACAGAACACAGAAGCATGGTGAGTCCTTGGCAAGTCTTATGAATAGTAAAAGCATATTGAAAAGCTATAGACTAATTCAATGTAAAAAAAAATCCCTGCAGTAATTCTACTTAGATGATGTTTTAGTTTGTTTCTCTGTCACTACAACAAAACACCAACCAAAACCTACTTGGGACATAAGAGTTTATTTCAGCTTACAATTCTCAGGTCACACTATCCCTGAGGGAATTCAAGACAGGAACCTAGAGGCAGGAACTGAAGCAGAAATCATAGAGGAAACTGCTTACTAGCTTGCTCTCAGGACTCTATTCAACTGCCTTTCTTATGTCTCCGAGGAACCTCCTGACCATGAGTGATACATCTTGTAGTGGGTTGAGCCCTCCATGTTAAAAAAAAAAAAAGAAAAAAGAAAAAAGAAATAAGAAAAGCCCCACGGGCCAATCTGATGGAGGTATTGTCTCTGTTTAGATGACCCTAGCTTGAGTCAACTTGACACAAAACAAAATGAAACCTAGGCAGCACAGATATAATAACTATTTCAACCTTCAAAGAACGTTTTTACCAATTTTAATTGTTATTTGCCTGCTGTCAACCTCTAGTTAAGAAGCAAGAAAACAAAACCATTTATAGGATTTGTCAAAAGGCGCTAAATTAAATATGTCTTTTAATGCTTGTGCTCCCAACCAATAATGTCTTGAAATGCAAAAACATCATGATTAGTAAGTTTATAAAATATTAACATTATGGAACGTCATACAGCCATTAATGATATGTAATCAAGCAACTGGTTGCACAGGAAATGAATCATGATCAATAAATGAAAGACAGAGAGTTCTAGGGTTTAAAATCTAGCACTTTGGCTACCACGATTCTGAAAACTGACTGCATAGAGAAGGTGAAAAGACTCATCCTGAATTTATTTTACCAATCCAAAAAAAAAAAAAAAAAGGAGTTAATGAGAGATGTTTCTTGTTTGAGGAAGAATTGTACATAATAAATGCAGAGAGGACCACTGAGTTATAATTTCATCATTTTACAACTTCATTTTGATTAATATATTTAAAATCCAATGACTCATACCCTAGGTTTAGTAAAACTGAAAATCAAATGTAGAAGGAAAAACAATGTAAAAATCCAGGAAGCTGGAATCTAAATAGTTGATTTAATTATTTGTGGGTGACTAAGTTAAGGACAAAGTTTATAGGAAATATTGAATATTTAGACTTACTGATTAAGTATAATAAATATCTAAACATGCATAGCCCAGATAACAGCATGTATCATCTAAGTTATCTGCATAAACAGAACAAGTTAGAAAATAGATGAACTAGGTTTTCAATATAAGAACTTGAAGAAAGGCAAGAGAACAAACTGAAAGAAACAGGAAGGAGAAAGCAATAATACAATATCTAATCATCACACACACACACACACACACACACACACACACACACACACCTAAACTAATGTCCAGTTTACTAAAAGACTGAACAAGACCAATTTCTGGCCATAAAAGAAAAGAATGAAAAGATTATAAACAGGAAAAACAGAGGATGCAAAAGATAAACCAAGAAATCACAAAAAGAGTTGACAATTTAGCAAAAATATTAGGATGTTTACTATTTAAGTCAGGGTTCTCTATGGGAGCAGAACCGCATTTTTTTACATGGGACTCGACAAAAAGGTACCACCTACATTTCAGGTGGGTCTTCTACACAAGTTAAGACCACCAAGGCAGTTTTACAGTTGATCCCAACTTGAGGCAAATTTAGAGCCAGCCATATTACCTCCATACCAGTGAATTTTTAAATCTAGATATTTCTGATAAAAGGAAGAATGTCAGTGTTTGTGCTGAGGATATACAGAGTTGGTGCATGGAGGCAGAACCTCACACCAGGGTCTTGTCACAGAAGAGGATCCTGGCAAGCATTCAGGCTTTCAGTGTTCCTACCCTCAGGATCTGTTCCTGGAAATTAAATAAAAGTGCTATTCCTTAGCCTACCTTACTGATCTAATCTAATAGTAGTGGAAGAAAAGCTTTGCGAGTATATAATACTAACAATTGCTGAAGCGCTAGAAATTCCAAATAAAATAGTAACAAACCAAATCTCAGGGAGGCAAGGAAGGACAGAAATCCTATCACTTGATAAAAGTTATATCCTCAAATGAATAGTCAGGAGAGACCAGCTAAGCCAACCCTCCCTTTAAGAGAGGAAAGGAATCTCTCTTGCTGGTATTCGTGGTAGAGAGAAGATATTGTCAACAAGTAACATAATAAGCCAAAGGAGCATGTTGATAGACAGGAAAGGTAGAAGGATTGTTAGCATTTCAATTTCGTTTTCAACAGAGGAAAATCCAAGCAGAAATCCAATGACACAATCCATGTTGCAAATCCAGTCTCAGTTACAACAGAGCTTTGAGCAAAAATACTACAAGCTCAGTTTAAATTTTAAATGAAAACAAAAACAAAAACAAAAAAACCCAAAAAACAAAAAACAAAACTAGACCAAAGTGGAAACTTTCTCTGATGCATTAAGAAATACAGATAGTATTGCTAAAAATTCTGGCACAGAAACGAAATGTACAAACAAAATAGATTACAGAGACGCCACAGTGTGTTGGAACCTGGTCCATCCTATCAGAAAGCTGTACAGTCAGTAGGTGATTGAGAATATATCTGATGATGAACTTATGAGTGACTCCTCTTTGCTCTCCAGCCCCAAACAGAAATGAAATGTGGAAGTGAGGCGGGTGAAATAAAGATATAATGTGGAAACAGTGAGGATGCTAGACTTAGAGCATCCAGAAACACTTCGCAGAATTCTACTTTCCAATGATCATTAGCTCCTTTCAAAGCTGCTGAAGCAGAATGAGAATAGTGGAAAACCCTGAGCATCACTCCCTCCAGGACGGGAGGGAGCCCAGTGCTACAAATCCTGGGATCACTTTTCATTTGCTTGCTTTCTTTAGGATTTATTTTTTGTTATTGTGACTATTGTTACTGTTGTTGTTGTTTTTAGTGTGTGTGTTATGTAAGGGAATGCAAGGGTGAATATGTGCCCACAGAGGTCAAAAAAGGAAGTTGGGAGTTGGTTCCCTTGGAGATAGAGTTATGGGTGTGGGCAACTCTGGAAACTAAGCTGAGACCTTTGGAAGTGCTTTTAATCACTGAGCCATCTGCCCAGCCCGATTGCTGGGTATTTCCCTGGCCTGAAACTTACCTGCAGGTATGTGTCACTAACACAGGCTACAGAAATTGTCTTTGTCATCCTCATTTCGGGACCGTCACAGTCCCCTCAAAACTATCACCAACTTACTCTCCCTCTGTCTGCTGCAGTGCCTTGAGATCATGCTCCGTGTGATTAAAATTAAGATTCAAATAAGAATGTATCACTTACTCTAGAATGTTCATATTACTAAACCTTGTTCCGTAAATGTAACTTTTTACTTCAGAAATTAAAGCTGCATTCCTTACAATTGATGATTAATTGTCAAACACTCTGTGACTACTGATGCAAATTTGATGACATTGGTATGTCTAATGGGGAAATAATCGCTTCGAAACGCAGGTAAAAACAATTTAAATTATGATTGCTGGAAAAGTGGTTATTTGTTTAGTAGGTCTGAATTTTATTCAGCGTTTTCTCATTCTCCCTGTTGATGGTTCTCTGTCACTTTCTCGGCCCCTGATCTCATTTTCTATGAAGGTCCAAAGCTTGTATCATCCAAGCCACATGAGGAGGTTTTTTCTGTCCTTGTCCCCACCGACAAGCTCCTTTTCCAAGGAAGTCGAAGTCACTAGCCGCTGCCTTGTGAGCAAGAGTGGATTCAGGAATTGAACTCCATGGTTGGCTACCCTTCTGAACTCAGTTCTCTCAGGAGTCAAGTGGTCCCAGGCTTCGCAGTTCCTCCTCCTCTTCTTCCAGGCAAAGCTGACTTCTCCTTCTCTACTCTACCTTGAACAGACCAGTATCATCCTGTCCACATATGTGGGTTGCTGGGATGTGGCTGGGTTTGGTGTGTCCATAGGTATCTGCTCCACACTCTTCCACAGAGAAACCAATGCCACTTTCTCTCGACACAGTAGAGAAAAACACAGGGAAGGAGCACTATTAGTATCTCACTAAACTAGACTGCTACACATGAGTCCATGAGAAAAGGATGGAATGCTGTGTCTTTGTTTTTTTTTTTAAGATTTATTTATTATTATAAATAAATACACTGTAGCTGTCTTGAGATCCACCAGAAGAGGGCATCAGATTTCATTACCGGTGGTCGTGAGCCATCATGCGGTTGTTAGGAATTGAACTCAGGACCTTCAGAAGAGCAGTTGATGCTCTTCCCTGCTGAGCCATCTCACCAGCATTTTTTTTTTTTTGAATGCTGTGACTTTTGAAGTTAACCCAGCAGGAAGAGTTTGGAAACAGAGGGGAAGTTGTTGATAGTCAATGAAGTGCCTTCCCTATTCCTTGTTCAACTACACTAAGACTAGATGAGTAGATCCAGCTTATCCAAACTCATTCCACCCACATCCTACAGTACCTTCTTTTGTTCTGTACCAAAACAAACAAACAAATAAGCCAAACACATAAAACATGAGACCATATCCATTTACTAAATTTGATTAATGTACAGATTGAAAGAATTTTTTTTTCTCACAGTAATGGGAATAACACATACAAACTGTTAGAGCTGTTAACTTTTGGCTGACATGTACCATGACTCCCAACTAACCCCTCACTGAAGTAACAAGAGTCTGTGGGTGTCTCTCTAGACAAAGATTGGAAACTGACTATCTCTTATAATATTCACTGTTAAGTCCCCAGATATCAGGCTTACAATCAGAGCATGATAGTTTGATACTCAAACATTTTAAGTAAGGAAGAATAGGAATGTGTGACGTGTTTATTTAGATTCCAAATCTATTATACGTGAACAAAAAGTCAGGGGTGTGAAGCCATGCAAACCTCTGTCTGCAGCACTCACAGCTGCATTAGACCTATGATAGGAGACCACAGTGGCTACCCAAAGAAAATGTGGCCCAACTACACATTCAGCACCCAACAGTGTATACAAAATGATTGTCAAGCCCTCCGCTGGTGTGAGTCTGTACATAGGGAACAGCAATTTATTTCAAAATTCTCTGGTTCTACCAAAAGGTTCTGATTTGTAGATGAGTGTATTTAATAAGTATCCCAGTTGCCTCCGAAGCAAAACTTCTATATCACTCTGTGAAAAACATATAAAAATCCAGATGTGATTTTTATTTATGCACAAATATGAATATATATACATATATATGTAAATACACACACACATACACACACACACACACACACAGAGAGAGAGAGAGAGAGAGAGAGAGAGAGAGAGAGAGAGAGAGAGAGAGAGAGAGAAAACACAGGTAAACAGGTAGAAGTATTTAAAGAGGAAACATAAAAATCCCTTAGAGAATTACAGGAAAACACAGTAGAACAGGTGAAGTAATTGAACAAAACCATCCAGGATCTAAAAATGGAAGTTGAAACAGTAAAGAAATCACAAAGTGAGACAACTCTGGTGATAGAAAACCAAGAAAAGAGATCAGAAGTCATAGATGCAAGCACCACCAACAGAATACAAGAAATAGGAGAATCTCAGGTACAGAAAATATCATAGAAAAAATTGACACAACAGTCAAAGAAAAGGCAAAAAGCAAAAACCTCCTAATGCAAAAGATCCAAGAAATCCAGGACACAATGAGAAGACCAAACCTAAGAATAATAGGTATAGAAAAGAGCAAAGATTCCCAATTTAAAGAGCCAGTAAATATCTTCAAGAAAATTATAAAAGAAAACTTCCCTAATCTAAAGAAAGAGATGCCCGATCTCTGAGCTGGTGTCCTGAGCAGACCTTGGGCCCAGGCTTCCCAGCCAGTCCCACAACACCCAGAGGAAGCTGCTGCACTTACAGGTGCTCTAAGAAGCCCAGGGTCACAGGATCCCAAAATCACAGGGTCACAGAGACTGCCTGACTCTGAGGAGTTCTGATACAACCAGGATCATAGGAAGGACTGACTCTAGTCAGAATTAGAAAGGGCAGGTAGCTATAGAGATAACCAGATGGGGGGGCAAGTATAAGAAAATAAACAATACAAACCAAGTTTACTTGGCATCATCAGAACCCAATTCTCTCACCATAGCAAGTCCTGGACACACCATCACACCAGAAATGCAAGATTCAGATCTAAAATCACTTATCATGATGATGATACAGGACCTTAAGAAAAACATAAATAGCACCCTCAAATAAATACAAGAGAACACAGGCAAAGAGCTAGAAGCTCTTAAAGAGGAAACACAAAAATCCCTAAAAGAACTACAGGAAAACACAATCAAACAGGTGAAGGAAATGAGTAAAGCCATCCAGAATCTAAAAATGGAAATAGAAACAATAAAGAAATCAGAAAGAGAGACAACCCTGGAGATACAAAACCTAGGAAAGAAATCAAGAGTCACAGATGCAAGCATCACCAACAGAATACAAGAGATAGAAGAGAGAATCTCAGGGGCAGAAGACAATATAGAAAACATTGACACAACAGTCAAAGAAAATGCAAAAAGCTCCTAACCCAAAACATCCAGGAAATCCAGGACGCAATGAGAAGACCAAACCTAAGGATAATAAGTATAGAAGAGAGTAAAGACTCCCAATGTAATGGGCCAGTAAATATCTTTAACAAAACTGTAGAAGAAAACTTCCCTAACCTAAAGAAAGAGATGCCCATGAACATACAAGAAGCCTACAGAACTCCAAATAGACTGAACCAGAAAAGAAATTCCTCCCATCACATAATAATCAAAACACCAAATGAACTAAACAAAGAAAGAATTTTAAAAGCAGTAAGGGATAAAAGGTCAAGTAACATATAAAGGCAGGCCTATCAGAATTATGGCGGACTTCTCACCAGAGACTATGAAAGCTAAAAGATCCTGGGAAGATGTCATACAGACCCTACAAGAACACAAATGCCAACCCAGGTTACTATACCCAGCAAAACTCTCAATTACCATAGATGGAGAAAACAAGATATTCCATGACAAAACAAAATTTACACAGTATCTTTCCACAAATCCAGCCCTACAAAGGATAATAGATGGAAAACATCAACATAAGGAGCAAAACTACACCCTAGAAGAAGCAAGAAAGTAATCTTTCAACAAATCCACACAAATCTAATTCCACCTCTTACAACCAAAACAACATGAAGTGGCAATTACCTTTTCTTAATAACTTAATATGAAAATTAATATTACCAACATATCCTAAGTGATTGAAATCCAAAAATATGAGGAATTAGAAATTTGTTGATTGTCGTCCAATGGTCTCTCCACTTTGGTAATTGGAGAAATAGGTGCAATATTATACAATCTATATATACTTTCAGCTTGTTTGTGACAGTGTCTTGCTCTGTACAACATAAGGGTCTTGAAATCTTGAGTCTCCTATCTCAGCCTCTCTATTAGTAGAATTGTTTATTTCATGTTTTTACACTATATTATGGTTTCCAGAACAGCTTATATATTTCAAAAGTATTTATATACCCAAGGGAGATATAGAGAATTAACTTGGGAGGTGGCTTGTAGGAAAGAGAACAACAAAGAATGAGACTGAATACTTTGCTTGACATTTGTACATTTGTAGCTCTTTTATCAAGTTTGAAGAAAAGGACTTTATAAGTTATTCTTTCTCTGAGATGAATGCTTTTCCAAATTATCACAGCCAATGAACCAGATTCTTACCCACACCTAATGTCTGTGTCACCCTCCAAGCAGAACCATTGTTCATTGAAACAGTTGGTGAATGATTTTATGGATAGACTATCTTAATACACACACCATTTCTTAAATGAATGTAACCTGTTCTCTGTGGCCTGAGAATAAAGTCACTCACTCAAGTCAAATAGTTTTGACCATAGCAGGAAGTCTGTATCCAAAAATCGTGCCTGCAATTCATTCCTTGGCGCAGCAGAACTGTCAACTCTCAGCTTAGCTACGATGGAGGTAAAATCCTTTGGTGATTTGAGGGTCATTGAAGTACAGCCTTATTACAATGAAATCCAATGTCTAAAAATTGTTCTTATTTTGGGCTTGTACCACAGAAAGAGCCAAGATTTTAAACTCTACTAAATACAAAACAAACAAACAAACAAAAAGACTTTACATATTTATGTTCATTTAAGAAACTACTAGTAGTGATGTATTATTTTGAAATATACAGTTAATATGTTGGTAGTTATTTGAAATTTATACTGAGAAAAACATATGTATTTGCAGTATTGTTGTAGCCAAGCATCTACATAACACTGTTAAATTGATTGTTTTATATCAAACAACTTTTATAATACTCATTTTTATTGTTATAATATTTTATAAATTTTAAGGAATATGACAAAAAAATATATTGTAGGTATTGAAGAGGGGGTCTCTGGGAGGCGTTGGGGTACAAAAGGGAAACAAGAATGTGATTTAATTCTATTTACTTAAAATGTGTTTTTAAATGTTAACAAATTCAGACAAATTGAAATCATGTAACTTTTCTCATCACAATGCAATAAAAGTTAAAAAAAAAAAAGAAAGAAAAAAAGAAAGAGATGCCCATGAACATACAAGAAGCCTACAGAACAGCAAATAGATTGGACCAGAAAAGAAATTCCTCCCATCACATAATAATCAAAACACCAAATACACAAAGCAAAGAAAGAATATTAAAAGCAGTAAGGGGAAAAGTTCAAGTAACATATAAAGGCAGACCTATCAAAATTATACCAGACTTCTCACCAGAGACTATGAAAGTCAGAAAATCCTGGGCTGATGTCATACAGACCCTAAAAGAACACAAATGCCAGCCCAGGCTACTATATCCAGCAAAAGTCTCAATTACCATAGATGGAGAAACTAAGATATTCTATGACAAAAACAAATTTACGTATTATCTTTCTGCAAATCCAACCCCTCAAAGGATAATAAATGGAAAACTCCAACACAAGGAGGGAAACTACACCCTAGAAAAAGCAAGAAAGTAATCTTTCAACAAAACTAAAAAAAGATAGCCACATGAACAGAATTCCACATGTAACAACAAAAATAACAGGAAGCAACAATCTTCTTCCTTAATATCTTTTAATATCAATAGAATCTATTCCCCCATAAGAAGACATAGAATAACAGACTGGGTACGTAAACAGGACCCAGCATTTTTCTGCATACAGGAAACCCACCTCAGCGACAAAGACAGACACTACCTCAGAGTAAAAGGCCAGAAAACAAATTTCCAAACAAATGGTCCCAAGAAACAAGCTGGAGTAGCCATTCTAATATCGAATAAAATTGACTTTCAACCTACAGTGATCAAAAAAGATAAGGAGGGACACTTCATACTCATCAAAGCAAAAATCTACCAATTCTGAGAGTTCAATTAGGAGAACATCTATTCTCCTAATACAAGTGTTACGGGAATTATTAAAAAAATGAATCCACCCTGCAAACTCCCTTTCCTGCCAGTACCATACTGTCTGGTCATAGCACTATGCCACAACAGGCTCTTGCTATTTTCTCCCAGCTAACAGCAACATCTCGTTTACATGCAATGCTTTACACTCCTCCACAATCATTCATCTAGCAGCTAGTACCAGGTGATGCATGACTCTGAAGGCATTATTATCCAATCAGGTTTACATAATAATAAGATCACAATTTACAAGATGCCAATACAATAATTTCAGGACAACATTTTAACCCAATTAATCTATTTTGTAAAAACCTTTGCTTGGTTGTATAACCACGCTGGGTCTGACTGCCTCCATGATCCAGATCTCCTCCTCCTGCTCTCTGACCTTTCTCCTCCTCCAACTCTAGCTCCACCTCTCTATTCCTGTCCAATCACAGGCCTGTCACTGCCCTAATGTGATTGGAAAGAGAACATGTTGCAACATGCAAGGGCACCCACATTCATAAAAGTTTACTAAAGCTCAAAGAACACATTGTACCTCACACAATAGTAGTGGGAGACTTCAACACCCCACTGTCATCAATGGACAGATCATGGAAACAGAAACTAAACAGAGACACAGTGAAACTAATAGAAGTTATGAACCAAATGGATTTAACAGATATCTATAGAAGATTTTATCCTAAAACAAAATAATATACCTTCTTCTCAGCACCTCATGGAACCTTCTCCAAAACTGACCATGTAATTGGTCACAAAACAGGCCTCAACAGATACAAGAAGACTGAAATTATCTCATGTATCTTATCAGATCAGTATGGACTAAGGCTGGTCTTCAATAACAACATAAACAATAGAAAGCCCACATACATGTGGAAACTGAACATAGTCTATTCAATGATAACTTGGTCAAGGAAGAAATAAAAAAAAAATTAAAGGCTTTTTAGAGTTTAATGAAAATGAAACCACAGCATACCCTAACCCTAACCATAATGAAAACAGTGCTAAGAGGAAAACTCATAGCTCTGAGTGCCTCCAAAAAGAAACTGGATAGAGCATACACTAGCAGCTTAACAGCACACCTGAAAGCTCTAGAACATGAAGAAGCAAATAGACCCAAGAGAAGTAGAAGTCATGAAATAATCAAACTCAGGGCTGAAATCAACCAAGTAGAAACAAAAAGAACTACATAAAGAATCAACCAAACCAGGAGCTGGTACTTTGAGAAAATCAACAAGACAGATAAACCCTCAGCCAAACTAACCAGAGGGCAGAGAGATAGTATCCAAATCAACAAAATCAGAAATGAAAAAGGAGACATAACAACAGAACCTGAGAAAATCCAAAA
This sequence comes from Montemys delectorum, assembly GCA_019843815.1. NCBI lineage: Eukaryota > Metazoa > Chordata > Mammalia > Rodentia > Muridae > Montemys > Montemys delectorum. The sequence continues at coordinate 6,491 of JADRCD010208360.1, read as the reverse complement.
AATGATCAGATCCTACTACAAAAGCCTATACTAAACTGAAAAATCTGGATGAAATGGACAATTTTCTAGACAGATACCAGGTACCAAAGTTAAATCAGGGTCAGATAAATGATCTAAACAGTCTCATAACCACTAAAGAAATAGAAACAGTCATTAATAGTCTCCAAACCAAAAAAAGCCCAGGACCAGATGGATTTAGTGCAGAGTTCTATGAGATCTTCAAAGAAGACCTAATACCAATACTCTTCAAACTATTCCACAAAATAGAAACAGGAGGAACACTACCTAAAACATTATATGAAGCCACAATTATTCTGCTGCCTAAACCACACACAAACCTAACAAAGAAAGAGAATTTCAGACCAATTTCCCTTATGAATATTGATGCAAAAATACTCAATAAAATTCTCACAAACCAAATCCAAGAACACATCAAAACGATCATCCATCATGATCAAGTAGGCTTCATCCCAAGGATGCAAGGATGGTTGAATATACAGAAATCCATCAACATAATCCGCTATATAAACAAACTCAATGAAAAAAATATATGATCACTTCATTAGATGATGAGAAAGCATTTGACAAAATCCAACACCCCTTCATGATAAAAGTCTTGGAAAGATAAGGAGTTTAAGGCCTATACCTAAATGTGGTAAAAGCAGTATACAGCAAACCAGTAGCCAACATCAAACTAAATGGAGAGAAACTTGAAGCAATCCCACTAAAATCAGGGACTAGGCAAGGCTTCCCACTCTCTCCCTACCCATTCAACATAGTACTTGAAGTCCTAGCCAGAGCAATCAAACAACAAAAGGAGATCAAAGGGATACAAATTGGAAAGGAAGAAGTGAAATTATCACTATTTGCAGATGATATGATATTATACTTAAGTGAACCCAAAAAATTCTACCAGAGAAGTCCTAAACCTGATAAACAACTTCATTAATGTGGCTGGATATAAAATTAACTCAAACAAATCAGTGGCCTTCCTCTACTCAAAGGATAAAGAGGCTGAGAAAGAAATTAGGGAAACAACACCCCTCACAATAGTCACAAATAATATAAAATACCTTGTTGTAACTCTAACCAAGCAAGTGAAAAATCTATATGACAGGAACTTCAAGTCTCTGAAGAAGGAAGTCAAAGATCTCAGAAGATGGAAAGATCTCCCACGCTCATGGATTGTCAGGATTAATATAGTAAAAATGGTCATCTTGCTGAAAGCAATCTACAGATTCAATGCAATCGCCATCAAAATTCCAACTCAAGAGTTGGAAAGAGCAATTTGCAAATTCATCTGGAATAACAAAAAACGCAGGATAGCAAAAACTATTCTCAACAATAAAAGAACTTCTAGCAGAATCACACTTTCTTGACCTTAAGCTGTACTATAGAGCAATTGTGATTAAAAAAAAAAAAAAAACAACCAACCAACCAACCAAACAAACAAACAAAAAAAACCCCTGCATGGTATTGGTACAGTAACAGGCAAGTAGATCAATGGAATAGAATTGAAAACTCAGAAATGAACCTACACACCTATGGTCACTTGATCTTTGACAAAGGAGGTAAAATCATCCAGTGGGAAAAAGACAGCATTTTCAGCAAATGGTGCTGGTTCAACTGGCAATTAGCATGTAGAATGCAAATTGATCCTTTCTTATCTCCCTGTACAAAGCTCAAGTCCGAGTGGATCAAGGACCTCCATATAAAACCAGATACACTGAAACTTATAGAGGAGAGAGTGGGGAAGAGTCTCAAACACATGAGCACAGGGGAACAATTGTTGAACAGAACACCAATAGCTTATGCTCTAAGATCAAGAATTGACTAATGAGACCTCATAAAATTGCAAAGCATCTGTAAGGCAAAGGATACTGTCAATAGGAAAAAAAGGCAACCAACATATTGGGAAAAGATCTTTACCAATCCTACATCTGATAGAGGGCTAAAATCCAATATATACAAAGTACTCATGATGTTAGACTCCAGAGAACCAAATAACCCTATTAAAAAATGAGGTACAGAGCTAAACAAAGAATTCTCAACTGAGGAATACTGAATGGCCGAGAATCACCTAAAGATATTTTCAACATCTTTAGTCACCAAAAAATGCAACTCAAAACAACCCTGAGATTCCACCTCACACCAGTCAGAATGACTAAGATCAAAAACTCAGGTGACAGCAGATGCTGGTGAGGTTATGGAGAAAGAGGAACACTCCTTCATTGCTGGTGGGGTTGCAAGCTGGTACAATCACTCTGGAAATCAGTTTGGCGGTTCCTTGGGAAATTGGACATAGTACTACCAGAGGACCCAGCTATACTGCGTCTGAGCATAAACCCAGAAGATTCTTCAACATGCAATAAGGACACATGCTCTACTATGTTCATAGCAGCCTTATTTATAATAGCCAGAAACTGGAAACAACCCAGATGTCCCTCAACAGAGGAATGGATACAGAAAATGTGGTACATTTACATGATGGAGTACTACTCAGCTATTAAAAACAATGAATTTATGAAATTCTTAGGCAAATGGATCGATCTGGAGGATATCATCCTGAGTGAGGTAACCCAGTTACAAAAGAACACACATGGTATGCACTCACTGATAAGTAGATATTAGCCCAGAAGCTCGGAATACCCAAAATACAATCCACAAACCACATGAAGCTCAAGAAGAAGGAAGACCAAAGTGTAGATACTTAAATCTTTCTTAGAAGGGGGAACAAAATACCCATGGAAGGAGTTGTAGAATCAAACTACAACGCAGAGACTGAAGGAAGGACAATCCAGAGACTGTTCCACCTGGGACTCCTTCCCTTATTCAGTCACCAAACCCAGACACAATTGTGGATGCCAGCAAGTGCTGACAGGAACCTGATATAGCTGTCTCCTGAGAAGTTCTGCCAGTGCCCGACTAATACAGAAGTAGAGGCTCACAGCCATCCATTGGACTGAGCACAGGGTCCCCAATGGAGGAGCTAGAGAAAGTACCCAAGGAGCTGAAGGGTTTGCTGTCCCTTAGGACGAACAACAATACGAACTAACTAGTACCCTCAGAGCTCCCAGAGACTAAACCACCAACCAAAGAGTATACACATGGAGGGACCCATGATTCCAGATGCATATGTAGCAGAGGATGGCCTAGTTGATCATCAATGGGAGGAGAGACCCTTGGCCCTGTGAAGGCTCTATGCCCCAGTGTAGAGGAATGCAGGGGCCAGGAAGAGGGAATGAGTAGTTTGATGAGCAGGGGGAGGGGGGAGGGAATAGGGAGTTATCAGAGGGAAAACCAGGAAAGGAGATAACATTGAAATGTAAATAAAGAAATTATCTAATAAAAAAAAGAAAATCCTTTTAAAAAAGAAAGAAATAGCATATTGCAAATAGGTGTTTAAAATATTCAAATTGTCTTGTTTGCAAAAAAATTGTCTTGTTTGCACTGTTTTTAAACATAACTTGAACAGGAAATGGCAGCAGACATTCTTTCCAAATAATATTTGTTAGAAGTCATAATTCGTCTCCAATCTAGCTCAAATTTAAATGTTTGAACCAAAAGACAAACCTAACAGTAAGATTGGAGGGAAGAGAAGGACTCCTTCACAACTGAATGCTGTAGGGGCTCTACCCAGGGGGTCCTGCAGCCACAAACGGTGACGGGTACAATCTCTGTGTCCAGCGTTGAACAGTGACGCCTACCCACACCTTCTGTGTCAGGCCTTGGTTTGATTTGAAGGCACTAGCAGGTAGATGTGTATTTTTTTCTCTCTCCACGGTTGGAATGTCAGATTGTACGGAGCATGCTTAGGGAACGTATAACGAGGAAGATCATGGGTAACCTTTGTACTCAGCAACTAAAGGGGGAAGTCAGCTGAACCATCATGTTTAAAACATTTAAATTCAGCCATGAAGGATGGAAGTTTCTGTGCTTTATGGTAAATTTGAAAAGCATTTTAACAAAATAAATACAATGAGCTTAATGTATACTATGAAGATGGGCATTCTGGTTCACAGGGGAGACTGAGGCAAAAGGATTCCCAACATTTCCAGATCAATTCAAACTGGGCTACAGTGTGAGACTCTGTTTCCAAACCAAGGGAGAAGGAAAAAGAATATAATTATGAATTATATATGTTCATATGAGTGCATGTGTTTGTATATGTGTGCCAGCCAAATATCATCATCCTCTAATGTTTGTTACTCAGGCACGGTCTGTCTTGCTTTTTGAGGTCTCTGATTGCCTTGGAGCTTACATAATAGGGTAGGCTAGGTAGCCAGCAAGCTCCAAGAATCCTCTTGTCTGCCTCCACACCAGTGGGATTATATGCAGGCTGCCATTCCTGGCATTTTACATGGGTTCTGTGGGTGAAACTCAGTTATCTTACTGCTTTGTTCCTCTACCTAACTCTGTTAGATGTTTTGGCACTTGAAATATGGATCACTACAGAGTCTGGCAACTATTTGCTGAACATGGGATCCCTCGGTATCCTCCGTGAGAGAAAGACTTGGCAAAATAATTTCTAAAGCATTTTTCTGGCCCCTAATTTAGAATGCTAGAGTAATACATAAGGGTAAACTTGGAACAAATCCACGAAGTATATAGAGTCAAGAGCAAGATCAAAAATCTGGACTCAATCCTCTAGAGTCTAGGACGTGGGCACATGCTGGGAATGGAAAGTCCTTGATGGGTGGCAAACGGGGAATGCTTCCTGGGACAGAAAGGGGATCATTGAAAAACGTGAGAGAGGCTATCAATGGAGACATTGAAATCAAAGAGTCAGAATTAGATCTGAGATTGTAGACATCCCACCCAGACAGGCTGGTGGGATGACCTTTCTCTTACCCCTGAGCTTCACACTTACTGTCTTAAATTCTTAGTTGTCTTATAATTGACATTGGGTTTAGTTAATGAAGTCTTTTAGACTTTAGAGCCTTAACTGAGCCTTTAGAGCCGGAGCTGGAGGAGGCTTGGCACCGCCCACCTCCTGAATGAGTGGCATTCATCTGCTTCCTGCCTTCCTGTTCTCCCCACTGCCCAGCCTCTCCCCAACTGGATTGCAACAGAGTCGTGCTCCCAGGGGGCAAGGTGCTGGCTCTTCCCCAGCAGGGTTGGCAACATCATGGTAGGTTCACTGTGTAGCTCCGTCGACCCAGGCACTGAGAGCTATATGGTAGTGGTGTCAGGTGTATGGGGCATGGTGTGGGCACATTGTGGGTTAGGGAGATCCGCTTTGCTACCTCACAGGGTGCCCCAAATGATGTAACTGACCTACTTAGGAGTGGAGTTAGGCCCGTTTTATTCACTTAAAATTCACTACAATTTGAAGTGGATAATGAGAGCCATCTTGGTTTGAGGATTACTTTAGTAGGAACAAATGAGAGACTGGAAATTGGAAGCAGAGATGAAGTAAGTGAGGTTCCCTGCCCGATCGATGTGCAGGGAGGCCAGACCGTAGTAGCAGCACCTGGTGGGAAGGGACTTTTCTCAGGGTCAGCCAAGGCTGACCGCTAAGGGCACAGGAGGTGTATCAGTTACATTTCTAGTTGTTGTGATGCGAGATTATGTAAGGGAAAGGGGGTTATTTCAGCTTTCGGTTTGAGGGAATGTAGTCTGAAATTGGTTCCACCAGCCTATTGAAGTTATTTAAAATCCAATCCTAGGTTTCTGTGCCTGCGCCCTGGAAAGCAGCTTGCGTAACAGAGCCTAGGGGCTGGCAAGCTTCTGTTTGATGACTGAAACCAGTGGCAATCCATGCAAGGAACCAGAAGGAGATGCAGTTGAGAGGAGACGGGATAAATATGCAACAGAAGTCCTCTTCAACACATCCTAAGTTAAAACAACGTTAAAACGGCAGTAAAAAGTGTGAGGTTAGACATCAGAATCTGCTGCTGTTACTCACTGGGCACTCTAGTTATTTAAGATACCTTAGAGAATAGTACCTTACTAGAGGCAGACAGTGAAGCAATTGCATTTGCAGGTGATTCTGACCACAGGCCAGAGCCATCAACACTCATATGCCCGTACAGGATCTGAGGAACACAAGGAGAACTGCAAGAGGTCTCACAGCGTCCCGCTGTCCTCACCTCCACGTGTCCATTTGCTTTTGTTTCCGTCCACTAAATAAATATTTGAATACTTTCGTGACTTTAGGAGCTGATAGGAAAATCAGAAGATGCCAAAACTGAGCTTTCTTCAGAGCTGAGTCAGAAGCATGTGTGCTTTTTATTGTTAGAAGGGCATACACATCCAAAGAGTAGTGTGTGTGTGTGTGTGTGTGTGTGTGTGTGTGTGTGTCTGTGTGTCTGTCTATGTGTCTGTTTCTGTGTTTCTGTGTGTGTGTATCTGTCTGTCTCTGTGTTTATCTATGTGAGTGTCTGTGTGTATCTATCTGTCTGTTTGTCTGTCTGTCTGTCTATCTGTCTCTGTATGAGTCTGTGTGTATGTATGCATGTATATGTGCATGTATGTCTGTGTGTCTGTCT
>JADRCD010208359.1:0-49971 GCA_019843815.1 Montemys delectorum | reverse complement strand
AAGAGCAGTCAGTGCTCTTAACCGCTGAGCCATCTCTTTACCCCTGCTTGTTTATTTTTAAAGTAGACCCTTCACTCCAGCGGAGTCAGTCTATCTTACATCCTTACATTTTTTTTAGTTGGGCCGTGGTGGAGTCATCCCAGCACTTGGGAGACAGAGGCAGGAGGATCTCTTGAGTTTGAGGCCAGGCTGGTCTACAGAGTGAGTTCCTGGGCACCAGAGCTACAGGAGCCAAGCCCCCCTCCTCTTTATGAGGCAGTCTCACTGGGTCTTCCCCGGCCCCCTATTTGGCCTGGAACTTGCCATGTAGTACAGGCTGGCCTTTCAAGTGCTGGAATTAAAGGTACAGAGCCTCATCATGCTCAGCAGCTGATTAGTCTGTACCATTCTGAAACACAGTCTTTGGGTGAATTTTTCTTGGAGCTGGGTCTGTTTGCTTTTCAGTAGCATTTCACAAGTGCTCACAAGCTGTCGTTGGATGCGCATTTCCTCTGCCTAGGATGTGCTTGCCTTTACTTTCCTGCCCAGTGAGCTCCTGTTCATCCTCTAAGACCCCACTGTCCTCCTCTTTGCTACTCCTAGACTTTAAAGCACTTTGCTTAAGAGATTTAAGTTTAGGAGAATTTGTTTTTGGGATGCTCTTTCCTTTGGGTAGGTGCCTCTACCCAGACTTTTAGCTTGGGGCCTGGTCCATGTACTGGGCGCAGGGCTCTGGCCATAGGGCTCTGGCCGCTATAGTAGAGTGGGTTTTCACAGAGGAGGCAGGTGCTCCTTCTGCGTCTCCTCTAGCCCCTGTGATGTGATGGTACTGCCTGCCTTGGATTTAGATAGAAAAGGAAGACTTACCTAGTTTCTAAAATACTTAGTAATGCCAGGCACTGAATGGGGATGAAGAGAGGAGAAGTCTCATTCTTGAACCTCAGAGTCTGAGTGTGCAAGCTGGGAATGGAGAGTCATCGAACAGATAAGGAAGGGTCGGGAATCCAGACCAGAGTTAGGCACAGCACTGCAGTACCAGCACTGGGTTGGTAGAGGCAGGGGGATCAGGAGTTTATATTCATCTTCACTAAATGAGCTATATAAGATCTCGTGTGAAAAAAACAAGACCAGCGGGGCGGTGGTGGCGCATGCCTTCAATCCCAGCACTTGGGAAGCAGAGGCAGGTGGATTTCTGAGTTCGAGGCCAGCCTGGTCTACAGAGTGAGTTCCAGGACAGCCAGGGCTACGCAGAGAAACCCTGTCTCAAAATACCAAAAAAAAAAAAAAAAAAAAAAAAAGAACCTAAACCAAAACAAAGAAAAGGCACAACAGAGATGCTTCGGGGAGATCAAGGGCAGCTTCCTTGAGGTGCCATGTGCAGTAGTAGCATTGAGGGGTAAGAGGAAGCTGGAGTCACTGGGCAGGTGGGCATTGGCTGTCTGGAGTTCTGGGGGGGCAGACTGGATCACTATACTTTACTATTCAGGGCCCCTGAGGACAGGAGCTGGGTTAAATGGTTCTTCCCTTGGCCCTGCCCAGCACAGGGCCTGGCACTACATGACTTCAGGTCACAGGTGATCCAGCATGGGCAGCTTTAATCCTGGATAGTCAAAACTGATATCATAGGGAACACATTCATGGTAGTTACAGACAGGCCAAGAGATGGGGGATGACTTGTTCAAGGTCCTGCTACTTGGGGAAGCTGACCTGAGCTAGCTGGATCCTTGCGTGGGACTGGAGCCCACCTCAGCTGGGGCTAGACTGACTTTTGCTTCCCCCACTCCTTTGTTCAGACTTCAAACAGAAAAGCCCTTCTCAGAGAGGTGCCTCTAAGCAGGGTGGGAAGAGCAGGAAGGGAGCCAGGAGGAGCTGAGGGAACCTCCCCTTCCCTCTCTCAAGACCTTCAGGCCTTGTTCCAGGTTTCTTGCCTCACATGCATGCATGCAGCCTTCTGCTGGAACCTCCCTCAGGCCTGGGAAGAGCCTACATGCAGTCTATGGTGGGCTGCCCCGTGAATTCCTTCCTGGAAGCAGCACTAGCCACGGGGCCTGCTGAAGTGGGGTGACCTGAGCTGTGACCAGGAAAAGCCACACTGCTCTCCCCCTGCACCCCATGACGCTATTGTCAGCAGGGAGCAGAGTAGGGCACCCTTCCACACCCCTGGAAATCCCCTCTCCCCGAATACTCAAAGCTCTCTCAGCTGCTCCCAGCCTGTCACATGCTGAAGGACCGGAATGAGAGGGAGCATTGTATAGTGCTTGGCCCGCAAGGAGCATGGTGGGGTGGGGAGAGTGGGGACACAGTCCCCAAGGCCACCTCCAGCTGCTTGGCTGAGTTCGGGAAGGAAGGAGGTGAAGGCAGCTGCTTTGGGCTAGAGGAGCGAAATCTTCCCCGTTGCGTTCTGTTAGAGAGCACTCTGGTGTTCTCAGGGCTGCTCTGCCTGCATCAGCATTGAACCTGAATCTTGTGGCAGAGTGCATGATACCTACTAGGTTCCTGGGAATGGAAGGAGATAACCAGGTCAGGCCTTTTGCCTGGTTAGGATGTTCTTTCCTGCAAGGCTCTAGTTAGGTGGAAACTTCACCACCTAAGCAGGGGTGGCGTCACAAGGTACCCAAGGTTAACCAGTGGTGCCTCTGTCACGTCCAGTCCACCTGTACAAATGCATAGCCATATTAATGCCCACCATACGGGTCCCTCCTACTCCCAGATCACCCTGCCTCTCCCATATTTGGCATACAGGGGCCAAGTGTCTTCTCCAGGGTCCTGCAGTAGGTACAGCCTTTGAAACAAAAAGCACCTATGCATATGTGCCATTGCCACTACCTCGACCGGTGCCACCACTCTCACTACCAGACAGACTCAAGAGCCTTTATTGCTTCTCCACAGGCCTCGCCATCTCCATCTTCACCTGATTCGGCAGCACACGGGGTACGTCTGCTAGGCGAGCCTCGGTCGCCCAGGGTGATACACACAGTTCTTATTCTTGTTGATATTTTTGTGGTCAATAAGGCAGACACCCAGATAATTTGACATCTTAAGACAAGTGCTAGGGGGCTGGCGAGATGGCTCAGCACCCGACTGCTCTTCTGAAGGCCCTGAGTTCAAATCCCAGTAACCCCATGGTGGCTCACAACCACCTGTAATGAGATCTGACGCCCTCTTCTGGTGCGTCTGAAGACAGCTGCAGTGTACTTATTTATTATTTTACTTATAATAATAAATAAAATCTTTGGGCCAGAGCTAGCAGAGACTGAGCGAGCAGGGTCTACTGGATCGAGTGGGGCCGACCAGAGCGAGCAGGGTTCCTAAAAGTCAATTCCCAACAACCAGGTGAAGGCTCACAACTATCTGTATTGCTACAGTGTGTACTCATATACATAAAATAAATAAATCTTTAAAAAAAAAGACAAGTGCTAGGATAGGGTACTGGGAAGTCCTGAGGTGCGATCAGCAACTCAGAGTTAATGCCTGCGAAAGTATAGAGAACTGGGTCAGAGAGAAGGGTACATGGGGGAGCAGAGGGTCAAACAAAGCTTTGGAAATGAAAAGGAATCTTCCAGGCAAAGACAGGATTCAGCAGATGTGTGTGGAGGTCAGAGGTCACCTAGTGGGAGTTGGGCTCCTTCTCCCATGTGGATCTTGGGACTCGGATGCAGTTGGTAAAGCACATCAGCTAGTGCCTTTGCCCGCCACCAGCCAGCCAGCTCACCTAGCTTTGATACAGGATTCTATTCTCTCTGCAGGTTGGTGCATACTGCTTGGTCCACAGAACATGTCATGTCAGCTCTGCAGGGACAGCACTGTTGTTAGTCTCAGGTTCTCAGTAAGAGAAGGGCCTTGGGGAAGGTTGACTGTCCTGGAATTACAGGGCACTCCAGCAGGGGGATGCCATAGAGAGGCTTGCTCAGATGGTAGAGAGAATAAGCCATACTGCCAGAAACCAGAACCAAGGGCTTGGACTCACAGCCTGGTCTGAGAGGCCAGGCAAAGGGCCTTGGGCAGCCTAGAAGACTGAGAAGTGTTAAGGCTTAGTGAGGGTCTTGAAAAAAATAGAGACTTGCATGAAGGGCATACAGCTCTACAATGTGATACATGGGTGGCTTCAGATGTTACTTTCACACAAACAGCAAACAATTGTAGTCATACTCAAACACAAAAGCATAATCTTTTTTTTTTTTTTTTTTTTTTTTTTGTGTGTGTGTGTGTGTGTGTTTTTGAGACAGGGCGTCTCTGCGTAGCCCTGGCTATCCTGGAACTCACTCTGTAGACCAGGCTGGCCTCAAACTCAGAAATCTGCCTGCCTCTGCCTCCTAAGTGCTGGGATTAAAGGTGAGCATAGTCTTATTGATGAACATTATGCATTATGTATATGTATATGCACAGATACACACACACACAGAGACAGGTGGTTACAAATGTAAATACAAACAAATCAGTGGTACTCTGCTACCCTGAGTACAACACTCACAATGCTAACTAAATGCACGAAAGTACACATTCTGACATGAAAACAGATTCAGGAACGTGAACACATGTTCAACACATGATTATACTAGTCAGAGACCACCCAGATGTTTAAGATGGAGTGTATATGTCACGTCTACCTATACAAATACATAGGCATATTAATGCCCACAGTTACATACAGATGCACAGGCATGCATCCTTCAAGGTCACACAGAGACACAGAAACGGAGACAGAGAAAGGCAAGGAAAAATGTGGGTATAAGTGAGTCGGGATGTGACTCCTACCTCTGCAGATTAATGCTCCTTGAATATGGGTCAGTCAACTGACTTCAGAGGACTTTAGTTTCCCCATTGGTAAATGGATAGATATTACAGAAGTACCTTGTGGAATTATTTTGTGGATGAAGTGAAACCCCACATGAGAGCAGCACAGTGCGTCGTACACAGAGCACTTAGTAAAAAGATGCTGCTCTTATTTTCAGCTCCCTAAGTTCAGAGATACAGTTAGTTCGATATGTGTGCCGGTAATCGTCTAGAGAGAGGCGATACACAAACATGTGACACTCACGGGGTGGTGGCCGGTGGGCCCAGCAGCAGCAGGGTCCTGCCTGTCTGGAGGCCAGCCTCTACTCTCTCAGTTCCTCTGCAGTCCTCCTTGAGATGCAGGCAGCTGGGCTGGGAGATTCCCGGACCCGCCTACCCAACCTGGACCATCCGAGCCTTTCCCAGAGCGCTCAGGGCGGGGCGGCTCAGCAGGTCTCCCTGGTCTCTTGGAGGGGTGGAGCGGGCAGGCCGCGCGCCAGGCCCCGCCCCTCCTCTGGCCCCACCCCCGGCATGACCATTGGCCGCAGTGCTAGGGGGCGTGGCCGGACTGGGGCTGGGGGCGCCCGCGGTGGCCGCCCGCGCGTCTCGCTGCCTCCCTCCCGGGGCTGCGGGCCCGGCGGCCGGGCTGCCTGGGCCGCGCTTGGGTGCTTGTGCCGGCTCCCGCACTCACCATGGGCAACTCACACCACAAGAGGAAGGCCCCCAGCGGCCCCCGGACCCGCAGCTTCTGGCGCTTCGGGCGATCGGCGAAGCGGCCCGCAGGTAGGGGTGGGGGCGGGGCAGGCGGGGAGGAGGGTCCCTGCAGTCGCCGCCGGTGCTGCGCTGTCCCCTCCCGGGGCCTGGTGGGCGTGAGAGTGGGGGGCCGGGAATCCGCTCAGATCCCACCCCTCACATGCGCACGGACACACACGTACCCACTCACACCCGCGGGCGGGCACGCGTACATTTTCACATCTTTCACACAACACCCATTCCCATGTATGTCGGTGCAGAGACTAAAACCGCATACACAGTCACACCCACACACTGGCACCCGGACACAGATCCTGAGGCACAGGTACATATACCTGTGCATACGGTTTACATGGCCACATGAGCTACACCCACGCTAAGGTTGACACACAGGCGCACATATGAGTCATGTAGGTACAGTTGTCCAGTGTCTCAGGCACCCAGTTGTACACACAGGGTCATAGGCAGATTCTAAGGCGCTGTGTACAACACACATGGACGTGCATACACAACACATACACACTTGTTCTCCAAACCTTTACCCCCAACAGTCTGAAAGTTTGCAGGAGGGAGGGAAAACAAAGGTGGGGGAAGAAGCAGGAAACTAGGCTGGGGACCTCCCCCGTGCGCGAGCGAGAGTCCAACTGGTTCCCCGAACCCACCCCCACCGCGCCACTGCACCTTCTCTCGGTCCCCCCAGACCCCCGCAGTTTCCGAGGTCGCCGCCCCATCTTCCCCCATTCAATGCAGCCATCGGGCTGGAACGCTGTTGCAGCCCTTCCCGGCGTGCTGCGGGATCCCTCCGCGGGTCACATTCCAGTCTCCAAGGGTGGGGGCTAGGGAATGAGGAAGGCCTCCAATCCCAAGGCTGAGATGGCATTCCTGGTCTTCCCTTGTCAGTGCGACAGTTGTGGCTATCCCAGGGAGTCCCAAGGGGTTTTTCTGGAGGGAGTGCCTGGTTTTCTCACCTTGTAAATGCAGAGACTGGGAGGGGCAAGGTGGATTTAAGACTGCACCCCTCCAAAACGGGGGAGGGGTGCTTCAACCGAGACAGGCCTTCTAAGTATGGTACTTGCAGGTTTGGGGTATGGAGAGAATCCAGGAGGAAGTGGGATGATGGGGTGGGGGGGCTTGTGGGAAAATCCGCCTCTGTTCTCAGGATGGCCCACATTTTTGGAGAACAGTGTGGAGCCTGATGATCTCATCTTCTCTGCTCCCCACATAAGGGTGATGGGAAGCCCGGATAGAGAGAAGAGGGGTCTGTTCTAAGTGTCCCTGCCAGAGGCATTGGTGACCTTGGCCAGGTTTTTTTTTTTTGTTTGTTTGTCTTTTTTTGTTTTTTGTTTTTTTGTTTTTTTGTTTTTTGTTTCCTGGACCTCCATGGTTCCTACACTGGGCCTGTCTGAAAGGAGGGAACCTCAGCATAGTTGACCTGGGACCCTTAGAGTTTTGGCTAGCCATTTGGAGGATGAAGAGATTGGGGTCTAGAGAGAAGGGCCTTGTTGAAGGTCCTGTGCATTGGATGGTTTTAGAGTTGTTGTGATGATGATCAGACAGGAGGGGTTAATCTTGTTCAGGTGGACTTTTGATTTCTCAGAAGGTGGGTGTTGATGAGAAATTCCAGTCCTCTCCTTGCCTGTCTGTCAACTGTGAAGTCCTGGCTGTGCTTCTCCCTCCCTCAAAGCCAGCAGGGCCAGGCTAGGGTAGGGCTGTTCATTTGCACTCTGATGGCTCATTTTATGTGTTTGTTTCCTGAGAACCAAGTGTGGGTGCAAACTTAGGAGTGAAGGAAAGGGTAAGAAGGCGGTGGTTAGAGCTGGGCATGACAGTTAGCCTGAAGGCTGAGGATGGAGAGAGAGGATAAGCCGGAGGTCTCACCTTACTGAGGCCTCACCCTCTTACCTAACTCCCAAACGCTGAGATTATAGGCAGGAGCCCTTAGGCCTGGTCCTGACATCCGGGCTTCACTCTGGGACACTCAGTGACTCTTCTGACCAGTGCTGCAACTCCAGGGCCACTCAGGCTCCAAGGTGTTGCTAAGAGGCCATGCGCATTGTCAAGGCAACACAGGGCCAGGGCTGGGAACTGTCCCAGGCTGTACATCAAAAGCTGTTGTCCTGGGGTCAGTTTTAGAAAACCCAGGCAATGTTCTTAATTCAGTCTCTGGAGGAGCCACAGGATTAGTCCTGGAGCATTGACAGGCTAGAGGGCGCAGCTGGGGATTTTCTGCAACTGTGAAATATGGCGCGGCATAGAATTGGGACTGGACATGGAGGTTAGGGAGAAGTAGTTTGTTTACTTATTTGAGGCAGAGTCTCACTATAGTTTTGATTGTCCTGGAACTTGCCCTGTAGATCAGGCTGGCCTTGAAATCACAGAGACCCACCTGCCTCTGCCTCCCGAGTCTTGGGATTAAAGGTGTGGGCCACTAGATCCCTCGAAATTTCAGTCCCTTTATTCTGGAGATTCGAGGTCTCTCTTAGTCTCATGGCCCAGGTGGAGGCCTGGAGTTTGAGTGCTTGTTCACTTTATTTATTAGTCTGTGAGATTGAGGAAGTACAAGGCCGCCAGAGAGGGCTGAAGTATCCAGGTCACTGGGAACCAGTGAAGGTGTTTGAGAAAAGGGAGGAGCCCATGAAACTGGTGTGTTAGGAAGATGGCTCCAGGGCCTAGGCAGGTGCAGGTAGGGCAGGTTAGGGTGGGGGGGGTGGGGTTGGTGAGAGTGGAAGCTCAGAGCCTATTGCAGTAATCCAGGGGAGAGGTGATGAGCTGAGGGCTCCGGCAGGGTGGGGGCTGTGGGAGCGGAGGGAGCAAGCAGCAGAATTGACAAAGACCTGGGATTATTGGGATGTTGGGAGCAGTGGCTAGGGAGACCTGCTTGGGTATGAGCTGGTATCAGTAGTTAGTGTAGAAGAGAAGTCAGGCCCAGTGCACTCTAACTTCACTAACTCACCTCTCTTGGAGCAGGTAACAAGAGCTAAGTAAGCTCTTGGGTACGGTGTGGCGGGGTGGGGGTGGGGGGAGGAGCTCAGCAAAGGGGGATGGATCACTTGCTCAGTGCTACAGAGAAGGTACCTAAATTGTGACGTGTGTCCGAAGTCTATCAGATTTACAAAGTCCAGACCCCTAACCAGCTCATGGGTGGATGGGCTTCATGTCATAACTGTGTGGTCCACAGGTTTGAGATAGGCAGCCTGGACCTGGGCCCTATGGGGAGCATAAGAGTAAGATGAGGAGAGGAGAGGGGCAGGAGTTAGGTATTGAGGCCCTCAGGGCTTAGAGCGTGAACTGGTAGAAAGGGAAGCACAGCTCCGAGGAAAGATAGTGTTTTGTCTTCATCAAATGCCTGATGAGTGAGGAAGGCAAAGCATCCCTTGGGGTAAGAAGACGTTGCATCCCTGGGGTGGCTGCTCTGGTGTCTGGCCCAACTTGTCCTCCCAGGCCAGCAGGGTGTGTGGCCCTGGGCAGACTGGGGAATGAACACTGCAAACTAAGACTTCAGGAGAAGCGGGGCAGTGGTGGCGCACGCCTTTAATCCCAGCACTTGGGTGGCAGAGGCAGGTGGATGTCTGAGTTCGAGGCCAGCCTGATCTACTGAGTGAGGTCCAGGACAGCCAGGGCTACACAGAGAAACCCTGTCAGTTCTGGAGAGCCAGCCACCTTACCCTCTCTTCCATTCCCTCACCCTGTCCTGTCAGGTACCAGGCCTGTGGGAGTTCCATTCCCCTCTTGTAGATGGGGAAACTGAGGGAAGGGGCTGAGGGGTCAGACTGCCCTGTGTTCCTTCCTTGTGTGAGGGCCTGAGGTCCCCCACTCCCTCTGTCCCCCCTTTTCTTTTGGGGGAGACTTGTGACCAACTATGTGATATCTGAACTTGCCTGTGGAAGTGCTGGGCTTTTCTAGATAAGGGATTTATCCAGCCGTGGATCTGAGATGTCCGTGATAAGCTGAGTCGTCTTCTCTTTATATATATATATATGTGTGTGTGTGTGTGTGTGTGTGTGTATGTGTATATATGTATATATGTATATATATACATATATATATGTATACTTTATTTATTTATTTATTTTATCTGTACTGGTGTTTTGCCTGCATGTATGTATGTGTGAGGTTGAATTCCCCAGAGCTGTCTTGTCAGTGCTGGGGAATGAACCTGGGTCCTCTGGAAGAGTGGACCGTGCTCTTAACCACTGAGTCATCCCCCAAGCTCCCCAACTACCTTTCTATTCCATGAATGTTCCTAAACAGGAGTGAGTGTGTGTGTGTGTATGTGTGTGTGTGTGTGTGTGTGAGAGAGAGAGAGAGAGAGAGAGAGAGAGAGAAAGAGAAAGAGAGAGACAGACAGTCATGACACATGGAATGGGATGGATACACGGACCACTGGCCCCCTAGGGGCAGAGTTATACATGCAGAGGTGGTCTTAGAGATTATCTCTCCCACACTACAATTGGAGACACTGAGGCCTACAGATGGTGATTAAGTGGTGGTTGAGGGCCAGCCAGAGTTGGACTCAGGCCTGTTCCTGGGCCTGGACTGCCCGATAGGGCGAGGTCCCTGAAGAGGGACACAGGGCCGTTGTTAAGTGTGCTTTATCAGACTTTATCTTAATGGTCATTAACTCCACTTGAGATTGGAGGAGAGCTCCGGAAGTGGGCAGGGGCAGGAAGTGGGCAGGGGCACTGAGCTGCTGGCTGCATGGGAAGAACTTGGTTTTGCAGCTAGTCAGAGCTGGCTCAGAGCGTGACTCTCCTCTTGTCTTTACTAGCCATGTGACCTTGAGAAAGTCACTGACCCTTGAGCTGTGTGCCTTAGTCAGATTAGGATCTCCTCAGCTGGTCGTCAGGAACGCTAGTCGCTGCTGTGTTTTGAGTGGAAGGCCTGTGGCCCGGACAGCCTGAGGCCAGCCTTGATCCAGTACTATGTATTTATGCTGGGTTATGTAGCTTTCTTTTCTCTTTCTCTTTTTTGGACAAGCTTTCACAGTGAGGCTGGCCTCAGATCCTGCAGGAATTACAGACATAGACCACTGTGTCCAGTTTTATAGGGTGCTGGGAATCAAACCCAGGGCTTTCTTCAAGCACTCTACCAACTGAGCTACATCTCCAGCCCAATTAATTTTCTTCCTTCTTTCCTTCCTTCCTTCCTTCCTTCCAGATTTATTTATTTATTTAATGTATGAGTATATTGTCACTCTGTTCAGACACCCCACCAGAACAGGGCGTCGGATCCCATCACAGATGGTTGTGAGCCACCATGTGGTTGCTGGGAATTGAACTCAGGACCTCTGGAAGAGCTGCTAGTGCTCTTAACCGCCGAGCCATCTCTCCAGCCCCCATGTTTTTCTTTATGAACAGTGTTGTGTGTCAAGACCCAGAGTCTCTTATGCATGCTGGGCCAGATGCCCTGACCAGTGAGCCATATCTTCAGTATAGCTAGCTAGCCCTCTCTTTCAAATTATTAATTTGCTTATTTTATGTTTAAGGGGTGTTTTGACTGTATGTAGATATGGACTGCTTGTAGGTCTGTTCACCATTATGTGTAATGTGTCCACAGAAGATCCTCTGGGAACTGGAGTTGCAGATGGTTGTGAGTCTCCATGTGGGTGTTGGGAATTGAACCCTAGTTCTCTGGAAGAGCAGTCAGTGCTCTTAGCCACGGAACTGTCTCTTTGAGATGGGATCAAACATGTAGAAGTCCTCCTGCCTCTGTCTCAAGTGTTGAGATTATAGAAGTTGTCACTACACTAGCTAGTTGAGTGACTTTCTTTAGTGTCTTCCGGTGCGCCGAGGTGAGGCGGACATTAGTCCTACTTTACAGAAGAGCAGACAGACGCTGTGAGAGACCTGGTTTATTTGTCCAAAGCCTGGAATCCAATTCTTCTGATTCTTAGCCCTTTCCCTCACTGATTCATGCTGGCTGCTTCTCTGGCATCCATAAAATGGGCCTAATGATGCTTCCAAGGAGCAAAGGAAAGGGCTTGAAAAATTCAAAATTCCCTGGCAGAGAGGGGTTACTATGTCATTGTTGGGGCAAATGCTGATCTGGAAACTCCTTAGGACGTTTGTTACGTTATTGTACTGATTCCTCCCTGCATTGCAGCCTGTCCCCCTAGGGCAGGCACCCTGTGGGATGGGATCCTCCCCTCCCACTCCAGGCACTCCCTGCCTGCCCCCCCCCCCAATATTTACATTAGAACCTGCCTGGCCTGTCAGCTCTGCCCCTGCTGAGGTGGGTTGGACACTGGGAGAAGGGAAGTAGATTTCTCATCTTCAGAGGTGGGGTGAACTTTTTTTTTTTTTTTTTGGTCTGGGAGGGGCAGAGGCTCTGACTACCCTTTACCCATTAACAGAGTTGGGACAGCTGGGGCCTTTATGTGAGATCCAGATTTAAATGGGGACTTGATACTTCCTGGTTGGGTGACCTTCAGCAAGGGAAGGCTCCTTCCCCTGAGTCTCCTCTCACCTTGCCTGTGGGCAGTGGAAGAGAGAGTGTGGACGTGAAGGTACCTCTTTCTGAGTTACTTGTGCTCCGTCCCTCTGTTGTCTCGCTTTCACAGAAAGAGCGGCTACTGACGCGTTCGTCCTGCCTCTGCCTCTAGACTATGTAGAAGCCTTCCTTTCCCCCCCTCTTTATCGTGTTTATTTGTGTAGAGAGGGGTTGACACCAAGAGCCTCTAAACACCCTGAAGAATCCCACTGGAGAGCTGGCCAAGGGCAGAAAAGACAGGAGCAGAGGGTTGGCTAGAGGGTGCCAGCTCCTGAGCAAGGCCACCTGGCCAGCTGTGCCCTCCCCCCTCATTCTTCTCCCCTGAGTCAGGCCTGTTCACTTGTGGGTGCGCCACCCCCGCCCCTTGCTCTGGAATGGGGCAGGTTGAGGCCTCACCCCACAGGGGCTGTTGCCAAGACAGTATGCACGCATGCGCACAAGTGAATGTGGCTCTGGAGGGAGACAGGCTCACGTCCCTATCCCCAGGCTCAGGAAAGCCCCTGGGTAGTAGGTACACACACCTGCCTTCCTGTGCACGCAGCCACTTGGGAGGCCCCATGTGGGCCTGCAGTCCCACCAGTAGGTGAGGTGGCTGGAGGCTGGGGTGGCCTGTGTGTGCTTTGTTGGTGTAGTCCTGGATGTATCTATCCGTCGGAAGAGGTAGCCACAGTGGACTGTTCTCAGGGCACATGCCTCTTCCCCTGGCAGTAGGCTGTGTCTGAGTTCAAGAGCTTGCCTGTTTGCTTCCTGGTGTACCATGCTTGATGGGCCATGTCAAGGAGCAGGGTGTCTTCTTAGATCCAGAGGCCTCTGCCTTCAGGCAGGAGCAGGAGGTCTTGAATGCAGAAGCCCCTCCCTCGGGCCGGTGAGGGCAGGGTGGGGCCTTTACCTCAAGGTCTCTGCCCAGGCAGCACCTCCGGATTGGAAGCGGAGCCCTGAACTGGGGACTCTTTTAAGTGTGGCCTTGGAAAGCTCCTCCCTCCTCAGCTTATCCCTGTTTCAGAGTGTTCCTCCCTGTCAGATACTCAGGTTGCAGAGCCCCTCCCTAATTAAGCTTCTGGTCTGTAGACTTATTTCTGGGGTAGCTCAGCAGTTCTGGGTAGGGGAGAGAGGTATTGGGGGCAAGCAGATGTTGTCAGGTGAGAGTCTTGGCTGCGGCTGGGGATTTTGCAGCTGGGACCTTGAGTGCCAGTGGTGGGTCTAGGACTTCTGGGCTAAATGCATCCTACCCCCAACTCAGCAGGAACCCAGCCCTTTCTTTCCCTGTGTAGGGGAAGCCAAGGGCGACTGCCCTGCACTACGACCTGCCCTGTGAAAGGCTCTGGAAGCAGCTGAGGGCTTGGGAAGTCTCCTAGCTCCCTAGCCTCCTGGGTCCTTGAGTTACTAGGAGAGTTCCTGCCTCCCAGGACTGTGGGACATCCATGGGCGGACGCAGGTATTTTGCCCTATATCTGCTATGTGGTAGTCACCACACCGGGGTCTGGAAAGGGGAGGCTGATGGGTCCTGCCTGGAGGCAGAGGACAAGGGCCTCGTATGCCTCAAGGCCTCCAGTTTATTGAGATGAGTCTGCCTCATCCCTACCCTCAAGCAGGGAGGTCGGGTTTGTAGCTGACACGGTCAGTAGAACGTGACTGTCCGGTTCAGATTGTTCTCAGGGAAAAGGCTCCTGTCACTTACGCAGTGGCTCAATTCCTCATCTGTAAAATGGGACGAAAGCGCCTATTCTGGGTAGGGTGTGGAGCTCATTACTCTGGGCAGGTTGGTAGAGTGCTCGCCTAGTGTGCAGGAATCTCTTGGGTCTGCTCTCCAGGAACACATGAATTGGGTGTTGCCGAACAAGTCTGTAATCCCAGGGTTTGGGAGGTGCAGGCAGGAGAAGGAGCAGTTCAAGGTCAAGTCCAAGTCAGGTCAGTTAGTGGGCAGAGTGCTGCAGTTACACAAGCTACCTACCTGTGTTGGGTCCCTGGAGTCCACATGGTGGAAGGAGAGAATGAGAACCAACTCCGATGGTTGTCCTCTGACCTCCACATGTGTGCAGTGGTGCGTGCACTCATCCACCTGTGTGCGCGCGCATACACACACACACACACACACACACACAAAATGTAGTAATTAAAAAATAAATTCAACGCCAGGCCATGGTGGCGCATGCCTTTAATCCCAGCACTTGGGAGGCAGAGGCTGGCGGATTTCTGAGTTTGGGGTCAGCCTGGTCTACAGAGCGAGTTTCAGGACAGCCAGGGCTATACAGAGAAACCCTGTCTCAAAACAAAAACAAAAACAAAAACAAAACAAAACAAAACAAAGTCATTCTTGGTTAGCTATCATGTTTGAGGCCACCCTGGTCTACAGAGTGAGTTCCAGGATAGCCAGGGCTACACAGAGAAACCCTGTCTTGGAAAAAAGAAAGAAAGAGAGAAGAAGAAAGAAAAAGGGAAAAAGTGAATATTTCTACTAGGTGTGAAGGCACATACCTGTAATCCCAGCAGTCAAGAGGCTGATGCAGGAGGATTGCCACAAGTTTGGCCCCAGCCTTAGCTAATATATAGCAGATCGGCCAGGCCTAGTTTATTTGTTTAAAAAGAAAACAGTCAGAAGGGCCTGCCTCTGAGAGTTCTGTGGAGGCGTCGCTGCTTCATTGCTGGGGATCCTGCCTCACAGATGTTTGTTTGGTTTTTCAAGGATTTCTCTGTGCAGCCTATCCTGTCCTTGAACTCACTCTGTAGGCCAGGCTGGCCTCGAACTCACAGAGGTCCACCTGCCTGGCTAAATATTTCTAGAGTAAGGTTCCAGCTGGTACTTGAGCAGTCTCTTGAGAGACTGGAGCTAATGGAGAAGGAGGTACAAAGGGGTCCTGCAACTTTAGAGCCACTGAATTCTTGGCTCTTCAGGGAGGGATGCAGCGATGGTGGGGTGCAGCCATGGACGAGTGCAGCTTCACAGCTCGACACAATTCACAGACCCTTTATTTTCAGCAGCTGTGGACTTCCTCATTGTAAATGTTACTGGTCCCCTCCCAGCTGAACCTTCATTGACTTCCCAGGGTAAGGTCCAGGGGTCACCTGACCTGGCGCCTACCTGCCTGCCCTCTTGATTTCATCTGCCAGCCCTCCCCACAGCTTACTGTTTGCCAGCTCTGCTGGCTCACAACTTGACCTCAAGCCCTTTGCATTAGGCAGTGCCTGCCTGGCTAGAGCCTCCTGATTCAGAACTTACACCTCGGAACTAGAGTTACAGAGGGTTGTGAGTCACCATGTGGGTGCTGGGAATGGAACCCGTGTCCTTTGCAAGAACAGCCAGTGCTCTGAAATGCTCAGGCAGCTTAGTCACCTCCTCCCCAGTGTCTTTTGTTGTGGTTGTTTTTGTGTTTTGTGGGTTGTTTTTTTTTTTTCCTTTTTTAGGATGGTTTCATTTTGTAGACCAGTTAGTCTAGAACTTGATACCATATGTCTGTCATATGCTGAGGAACCAGGTATGCGTCACCACACCTGGCTGGTTTCTTCATTTTATTTTTGTATATGCATTATGTCTCTGCCCCTCATGTGCTGGTGTCTGAGCAGGCTAGGAGAGGGTTTTGAGTCCTGGAGGGAGTTACATGTTGGTTGTGAGCTGCCCAGTGTGAGTTCTAGAAGCCAGCTCCTCAGGAGGAGGAGGCACAGCTCCTCAGGAGGAGGAGGCACTTTTCAGCCATCTTTTCAGCACCCCCTACTTCTCCCTCCTTATGAGACAGGTTCTTGCTATGTAGCCCAAGCTAGCCTGGAAGTCACTATGTAGCCTGAGCTGGCTTTGAATTTACCAGAGATTACAGGTGTGTGCCACCCGGCCATGTCAGGTGTTGACCTTGCTTTTATGTGAGGTCAGAGGTCACAGCTTGTGTGATGGATTTGAAGGTGCCTCTGAACCTGACTCCTCCTCCTCCCTTTCTTTACCTCTCCTCCCTTCCCCCTGACTTTTTAAATTCAGCCTATGGGTTGTTTCTGGGCTAGTTTTTTTTTTGTTTTGTTTTTGTTTTGTTTTTTTGAGACAGGGTTTCTCTGTGTAGCCCTGGCTGTCCTGGAACTCACTGTAGACCAGGCTGGCCTTAAACTCAGAAATCTGCCTCTGCCTCCCAAGTGCTGGGATTAAAGGTGTGCCCCCCGCCCCTCCCATCTGGGCTAATTCTTAACTTCGGTGCTTGGTGAGCAAGTATTCAGTATGGCTTTTGGGAAGAATTCTGGGCCGAAAGGTCTGTGTTGAATCCCCCTGCCTCTGCTGTCTCTCAGCCTTTCTGATGTCACATTGCTCGGGTGGGAGGAAAGTTCTTTAGAAAATGTGGGGCTGAAGTTCTTGTATGGGGTGACTGATGCCTTCAGCCACTCCCCCGGCTTCAGTCATGTGCTGAGTTCTGAGGCCAGCTCTGTCCTTGTCATCCTCACAGGCAGCCTTGGGTTCCTGCCTGCTTGTTCCGTGAGCTGCTGAACTCTTTCCTCGAGAAATTACCTTAATTAGCCATGATGGCTGGGTGTTGGGCATGGGACTTATGCCAAGTCTGGTCTGGTGGCTCTTCCGCCTACCATCTGGCAGCTGGGACCCTTCCGTTAGCTCCGGCACCCAAATGTTTGGGCAAGAACTTGGGAGCAGAGTCTGTGACCCCCAGCTAGCATTGTGTCTTCTCTTCGGTACCTCCAGTCACACTCGGTAGCAAAGCACCCAGTCCCTAGGCCTCAGTTTCTCTGTATCTTGCATGGGGGTGGGGTGGGGGGTGGGGTTATCGGATAGGCGGGATCTCCCAAAGGGGAGGAGAACCTGGAGCAGCCCCTCCCCCTCCTGCCTGAACTGTGCCGGACAGCTGGCTGGGAGCTTGCTTTGCATCCCTGAGTCCTGAGTCCCCTTGGGGCTGCGCTGTATCGAAGGTGTTGTCTGGTGCTCTGGGGAGGTTAAGGTGGAGACCATCTGCTGCAGACATGGTAGTGTTCCTGGGGCGACACCTCCCAGTGCTTCTTGAGGTCTTTAAGAAGGGTGAGTGGGTGTGGCTGTGGGGGTAGCCAAGGGTGGCAGCTCCCTTTGCCAGACAGACCCTTAGGTTGGTGGGGATCAAGGCTAGGAAGAGAGATGAGGAGGTGGGGGTGCTGGATCCCAGGCTGGCCGCAGTCTTGAGTCTGCAGCCACGCTTTTGTCCGGCGGCTTTGTCGCTGCCTTTGTCTGAGTGCCGCCCGTTACCCGGGAGGATGGACCTGGGTGTCCCTGACCTTGGAGTCTGCTGTCCTAGGGTCAGATTGTCTTCTGTTGGGATACCCACTCGTTACTGGGGCATAGCTCAGTTTAAAGAGAGGACAGCCTTCTCTGGAGTCCTCTCCTCAGTGGGAGGACCTACAGGAGCAGCAGGGAAAGCGGGGCCCTGGGACCCACATTTGGAGAGGGCAGTTTTGAAGGTAGAGAGCAGGTGCCCTCCTTTGCCTAGGAGCCTGGCTTTTAGACTTAGATTCTGACTGTAGGAGCTATAGTTTCTTGTGTTCTTGGAGGGCAGGGGTCCCTTCTGGGAATGCAGCGTTTAGTCCTGGCTGGCTGAGCCGTTTGCTGTGACTGTAGTAGGAAAACATTTTCCACTTGAGCCCTTTTCTTCGCTTGTAAAACCATGGGAAGGAGGGGGAACACCCAAGACCTCCTGGGGCCCCTCTTAGCTCTCTCTCTGCCTTGGTGGGATTCCTGTGGCTTCTCAGAGGCAGGTCCTCTGGTGCTGAGGAATACTGAAGACAGAAGTGGCAGGTGTCTGAGTTGGAGACCCAGTTCCTGGGGTGGGGCCCTTTAAAGGGCTTGTTTTATTCCTGCTCCTCTACAGGGGACTGCCAAGGTCACGTGACCTTCCCAGCGCTTTTGCTTATGTAGTGGGTTTCATTTAAAGAGGGGCTGGGACTGCAAAGTGCTGACACAGCCCCCATCCGCAGGATTAGATGACTAGCCCCTCTGTGGGCAGAGCCTGTAACAGGATCCTCTGTAATGGAGCCCTGGCTCCTCTGTACCTGGGGCCAGGCCAGGGCCTCCAGGAGAGGCCATACCTGGCCTGTTCCCCCAGGAGAGGCTAAGTTCCCAGTGGGAGTTGAGGGGACTGATCCCTCTTCCCCGCTCCCCTGTGTATCCTTCTAGAGGGCAGCCATATGCGTAAGTAAGTAGGTGTCCCAGGCCTATTCCTCCCATAGGGTTTTTGGGAACCTGACTGACTGACAGCTCTGGTTTCCCATGGTATCTTCTTGGACTTGGGCCACGGGGCTATTGCGGAAGGTGTTTTGTTTTCCTTTAAAGTGAAGCGTCAGGTCTCCAGACAAATCTCTTTGGAACCTGGAGTGACCCGTGGGTCAGCTGGATCTGTGGAAGCTGGTGGAGCCACGTTTGCCGGTTTACACTTGGCTATTGTTTGTGTGTATACACTGCTGAAGCCTGTAAATGTCTTATGGCTGTAAAGGGCCCGTGTGTTGACCTTGTGTGGTCCCATTATGTGATGTGATTACTCAGGTATATGTACCCTCCGGTGTAGTTAGTGTGTGTACATGGGATAAGTGTGTCTAGGTGGTATTGCAGAGGTAGACATCAAAGGAATGTGCTCTGTATGCCTGTCTTTGCTGCGCTTGTGAATCTCCAGCACCCACATGCCTTTGGGCCTCACTTCCTTCTCTGTCCCATCAGGTTCTGCCAAGGCCGAGAGTGACAATCGTCAAGGCCCAGGGCCCAGCCAGGGACCAGGATTTGGAGGAGATGAACACCAGGACAATGTTTTCTTCCCCAGCGGGAGACCACCTCATCTGGAAGAGCTGCATACACAGGCCCAAGAGGGGCTCCGCTCCCTACAGCACCAAGGTAAGTCCTGCTCTGTCCGAGTGCTGTTCCCAGCTTCTGGGTCAGGGGCCTAGACCGACAGACCCTTCTGGTGTCTTTCAGAAAGACAGAAACTGAGCAAGGGTGGATGGGACCATGGAGACACCCAGAGCATGCAGGTGAGCCCTGTGCCCAGCTCTGCCCTGCTCCGCCCTGCTCTTCCCTTCTGGCTTAGCCTCTGCCTTGCATGGCTTTGGGCCTTTCTGGACTAGTTTCTTCTGTATGTTGAAGAGGGAGATGAAATGACTTCTGCCAGCTAGTCCAGGCTTGCTCCATCTAGTACCTGCTCAGTGCTGGCAGATGCTGGAGGAATCCAGTGGGAGCCTAGGGTATCTGTCTCAGCCACGATGCTCTTATTCCCCCAACAGTCCTCCCGGACAGGGCCAGATGAAGACACCATCTCCTTCTGCAGTCAGAAGTCATACATGACAGAGAGCTCCACAGCCGAGGATGCTCTCTCCGTCCGCTCGGAGATGATCCAGCGCAGAGGTGTGTTGTCATCTGCTGGGATTCCTGGGCAGGGAGGAGAGGTGACAGGCACCACCACATTGCTTTATATCCTAGTACCTGTGGCTTCCACTCTTCCTCCTAATCCCAGGCTATGTGATTCAGTGAATTTACCAGACTACAGTATCCTTTATCCTCTTGGTGGACACTAACCCAAAGCAAGAGAGTGGAGGGTCTGGGAACCCTGATTTATGGTAACTTAGCTGCAACGTGACTAGGAATAGAAATCCTTCACATCTTTGAGCGTCTGACTGAAGTTCTATAAAAGCTAAAGCGATTGACTTTCAGTATGGCTCAGTTGGTATCATGCTTGCCCTTGCATGCAGGAAAACCTGTGTCCCATCCCTGGCACTATATGCCACAGGGTGGTGGTACACACCTGTAATCCTAGCGCTTGGGAAATAGAGGTAGAAGGATCAGAGATTCAGAGTCTTCTCAGCTACATAGTAGAGTTAGAAGCTGACCTGGATTGTACAGTATCCCTATCCCAAAACAAAACAGGAGCCAAAGGGTTGGGTAGGGACCGCCTCAGAGGGCCTACGGAGGGCATGCATATGTAACCCCTTGCTCAGAGAAAATCAGGATCTTCAGACCATTTCCCTTGTTGGAATGAGTATCAACCATTTAACATGATGATATGATTCGCCCACTGAGTAGTAAGGACCATTACTAAGCTAAGTGGAAAGGGTCATTGTTGAATCAGTGAGGGGATTTTCCAGGAGTCTTAAAGGAAGCACGCTTCCGCGTACTCATTAGTACTGAGCCATGTCTCTGGAGTGCCTTCTGCTCTAACAGGTTTTCTCTCCTTGGTCTGGCTCCCTAGGCTCCACCTTCAGACCCCATGACTCATTTCCCAAATCTGGGAAGTCAGGACGGCGGCGGAGGGAGCGGAGAAGCACGGTGCTGGGACTGCCTCAGCATGTGCAGAAGGAGCTTGGTGAGCCTTTGTCAGTGGGGCAGTGGTGGTGGACACCAGGGAGCCCAGCCAGCACCCCTGCTCACCCCTTCTCCTGTCTATTTCAGGCCTGCGGAACAACCGTGAGGCACCAGGCACTCCACAGCCTCCTGGTTCACGGGACGCTGTCCGAATCCCCACAGTGGATGGTCGGCCAGCAGGCCTGGCCTTGGGGACAGGGGTCCGGGTGTCCCTGCAGGCTCTGGAGGCAGAAACAGAGGCCGGCACGGATGCAGAGGCTATCATCCAGCGCCACATCGACCGAGTTTACCACGATGACACGCTTGTTGGCCGATCCACAGGAGCCCGGCCACCGCCCTTGACGAGGCCTATGTCTCTCGCAGTGCCTGGACTGACAGGAGGAGTAGGATCACCAGAGCCACTGAGCCCAGCCATGTCTATCTCACCCCAGGCCACCTATTTGTCAAAGCTGATCCCACATGCTGTGCTGCCACCCACGGTGGATGTGGTGGCCCTGGGCCGCAGCAGCCTGCGCACTCTGAGCCGATGCAGCTTACTCTCTGCCAGTCCAGCTTCGGTTCGCTCACTGGGCCGCTTCTCTTCAGCCTCAAGTCCACGGCCCCGAAGCCGCAACGCTTCCTCATCCAGTGACAACTGGAGCCACTCTCAGTCCTCCGAGACCATTGTGTCCGATGGGTCCACTCTCTCCTCTAAGGGGGGCTCCGAGGGCCAGCCGGAGGGCTCTGTAGCTAGCAATAATGTGGTCCCCCCACCTCCAGGGGGTAGCGGGAGGGGCTCCCCCAGCGGGGGCAGCACTGCTGAGGTCTCCGACACGGCCAGCATCCGAAGCAGTGGGCAGTTGTCTGGCAGGAGTGTGTCCCTGCGTAAGATGAAACGGCCTCCCCCACCTCCCCGCCGGACATACTCCCTCCATCAGCGGGGCTCAGTGGTGCCTGATGGGCCCTTGGGGTTGCCGCCCAAACCTGAGCGAAAGCAGCAGACACAGCTGCCCCGCCCGCCCACCACAGGTGGGTCTTCAGGGGTGGAGGCGGCAGTATCTTGTCCACCCAGCTCAGCGGGCACCTGGGGCTCTGGCTTGTCCCCAGGTGGCTCCAGACGTCCTCCACGTTCCCCGGAACGGACACTTTCACCTTCAAGTGGATACTCAAGCCAAAGCGGAACCCCTACTCTCCCTCCCAAGGGTCTGGCAGTTGCCCCTGCTTCCCCAGGCAGGGCTCAGCCCCCCAAACCAGATCGAGTGACATCCCTTCGATCTCCTGGGGCCTCCGTATCCTCTTCCCTCACATCTCTGTGTTCCTCTTCCTCAGACCGCTCTGGCCCACAGATGTCTACCCCCTTGAGTGACAGGTTTGTCATACCTCCTCATCCCAAGGTGCCTGCCCCTTTCTCTCCACCACCTTCCAAGTCCAAGAGCTCTAACCAAGCTGGTCCTGTCCTGGCTGCCCCGGCCATGGCTCCTGGGCCAGTGTCCACCATCGATACCAGTCCTGCATCCCCTTCCATGCCTCAGACGACCTTGACTCCAGCCCAGGAGTCTCCTGTTGCCTCCAAAGACCAGTCACCCCCACCATCCCCACCCCCCTCTTACCATCCCCCTCCACCCCCTACTAAGAAGCCAGAGGTGCTTGAGGAGGTCTCAGCTCCTCCGGAAACTGCTGGGGAGATCCTTCCAGATCCGAGCTGGCCACCACCACCACCACCTGCACCCGAGGAACAGGACCTCTCGATGGCCGACTTTCCCCCACCCGAGGAGGTCTTATTCTCTGCAGGCCCCGAGCTCGACTCTCTGGAGCCCTGCAGCTCTGAGGCTGCCACCCCGCCAACTGCTAGCTTGTCCCAGTCCCCTCCACCAGCTCCACCAGCACCACCTCCAGCTAGTTCTGTGTCAGAAGCTCTGACCAAGCTCCCTCAGAAGGACTCGGTGGGCAAGAACAGCGGGGCTCCCAGGGAGGATGCTGGCACGCCTCTGGTCACACCCTCACTCCTGCAGATGGTCCGGCTTCGCTCTGTGGGTACTTCTACGGGGGTTCCAAATCCTTCCCCGGGTTCATCAGCCCCTCAGAAGCCTCTGCGAAGAGCCCTGTCTGGGCGGGCCAGCCCAGTGCCTGCTCCCTCCTCTGGGCTCCATGCTGCCGTCCGACTCAAGGCCTCCAGCCTGGCTGCTGGTGAGAGCCCTGGAAGTGCTCTGCCCACTGGAGCACCAGAGGCAGAGCCACGGTCATCACCACAGTCTCCTGCTTCCAAGGCCAGCTTTATCTTCTCCAAGGGCACCAAAAAACTGCAGCTTGAGAGGCCCGTGTCCCCTGAAGCCCAGGCTGACCTCCAGCGGAATCTGGTGGCAGAACTTAGGAGCATTTCAGAGCAGCGGCCACCCCAGGCCCAGAAGAAGCCTTCCAAGGCACCCCCACCTGTGGCCCGCAAACCCTCTGTGGGAGTCCCTCCTCCCTCCCCCAGTTTTTCCAGGGCAGAGTCTCTTACTGCTCCATCCACCAATGGGCTCCCTCACGATGACGATAGGACTAAGGGGGAGCTGGCAGAGAATGGAGGTGTGCAGCTGGCTGCTACAGAGAAGATAGGCCCCCCTGGTTCAGGTACTGTAGGCACTGGTGCAGAATCAACTCTCTGAGGGCCTACCATAGGTGGGCGTGTTCTATAAAATGGTTCTGGTTTTGAGATATCTAGTGAACTGCCGATAGGAATCTGAGCTGGGAGGGATAGAGGGGACACGCTCTGGCAGCCGTCCCGTGTAAATGCCAGTTTTGTCACATTATCTCCTGTCTGTTAGGTTTCAAATGGGGTGTAGACACCCATGTTACCATCTGCCTCATGAAGTGTCTAGCCTAGTATCAGTGAAGTGACGGGATGTAGAAAAGTTGAGTGAGGTGTGTTCGGGGGTTTTTGTCAGACCCAAGCTGGGAGGTTTTCTGAATGTCCTTTCCTCACAGATCCACAGAAGAAACTGGTCTGACCGTCATCACTCAACTGCACTGCTGACCTATCCCAGGGATACAGTCTCTCAGGGACCTGAGCAGCTCCAAGGAAGAGAGGATCTGGCGGGCACAACCTAACACAGGATGCCTGCGGCCTTAATCTCCACAGCCTTCCATGTTTATGCAAGCCTGGTGTTGCCCATCCGCCAAGTTACCCCTCCCTTCATGCCTTTTCCTGAAAGGATTCTCCTCCAGCAGCCTTTCAGCCTTGGCCTTAGCCTCCTCTTGAAGAAGGTAGCTGGTGGGAGTGGGTGGCTGTTGCCCCACCCCCCCATCCCGGCCCCAAGGCTGCAGCGGTGGGAGGGGAGCCGAATTCGTGTTTATTTTGTTTCATGTCTGGAATCATGTTTATTGTAGTCCAGAATCAAAGCACTTTGCAAAGTGGCTGCATGTCAATCCTCCAGGGCTCATGAAACCATATTCCAAGGGCCTGTTTACACGGTAGTAGCACCAGTCCTTGGTAGCCAGCCCCTAGCTGGGACCAGTCTGGCCACTCTGCCAATCTAGTCCACTCCTTTCCTTAGTTCTCGGAGATGGGCAAGTCTCTCATCCCACAGGCTTCCCAGGCTGCTGGCGGGAGTGGGACTGTGGGATTCCAAAGCACAAAAGGTACAGTCGAGGCTAGCCTTCCTGTGCCTCAACTTACATCAACCAACCACTCTCCTGCCTTCCAGTTCTGTCAGGTGCTCCTTCTAGGGGACTTATGGATGAGGAGAGAAAAGCCAGAAGAGGCCTGTGGGCACTGTGCACCAAGAAACCAAAACCAGACTAGAGTAGGGAGCCATCTGGGATGTTGGCATGCTGGGCACCTGTCCTGTGACACTTGATTGTGTTTGGGTGGATGGGCACAGCCTCAGAGCCAGGAGCTCATGGGATGTGTCCATTCCAGCTTGGCAGGAAATAACTGCCAAGGTGTGGGGAAGAGTCTGGCAGGGACTTACTGGGCAGTGGGCCCAGGCCTGTTCCTCAGATTCTTTCTCTGACTGGTCTCCACTCTTTGGTGCATGTCCTTTCTGCAGCTACCTTCCTGCCAGGTGGAGGGAGCCAAAGGCTTCTCTTAACCCCAGGTTCTCTAAAAGGGGATGATCAGTGATCTTTTGAGCAGGCAGGTGGCTATCCCCAGGGAGCAGCCTCCACTATACTAATTTCTCTTCCTGGAATCACATGACTTGTTTTCAGCCTGTACCACCTCAGAGGTAAGCCGAAGTTCCTGTAGGCTCCAATGGCTATGCCTCCTTCAGGGCCACCCCTTGAGTCTTTTCAACAGGGGCTTGAGTCTGGCAAGAGATCTTGCCATTAGCTTCTCTACTACCCCATTACTGACTTTGCTGTCAACAACTGGGGAGATGGGATAAAGTCCAAGCCCCTAAGCCCTCTTGTTAGGGCTGCTTGTTGCTTTGTCTTTTCCTTGTCTGGTGTATGATGGGGAGCTGCTGCTGCTGGGTAGACAATACTGGGAGGGAAGACAATCAAAGTAAGCACTGTCCTGCCCCAGGATCCAGGACTGGTCAGAACCCCAGGAATCCAGGCCCTGGCAGTAGTCTGGGAGCTGCCAGGGGTGGGGAGGTGGTTGCCTTGTCTTTCCTTCTCCAGGGTTACCAGAGCTCTTGCCCCGGCTTGGGTTCTCTGTTTCCCCACTGGGTGGGCCAGAGTACAAAGAAGGAAGGAGAGTCTAAGAGGGGCCACCTCTTTGTCCTCTGGGGTAAATGAGCTTGACCTTGTGCAAATGGAGAGACCAAAAGCCTCTGATTTTTAATTTGCATAAAAATGTTAGAAGAGAGAAATATATATATATATTTCCTTACTTTTGAGTCTTTGATATGTCTATACAAACAATCCTTTCCCTATCCCTTCTCTGAAGCTTGAGTGAGACACATGACATTGTGTTTCATTAAAAGGTATTAATTAAATGATTGAAACTTGGCTGTGACTGCTATTTTCCAGACATTGGCAGCAGGTGACAAGGTTTGAGACATGCATACCTCATGCTAGCATGAACCTAATACCCAGGCTAGTGAACACAACAGGACCTGGCTGTGGTCGCCAGACCAGATACACAAGAGATGGTATCCTGTCTGCTGTAAGCACTGATCCAAGAAGGGAGTTCTTAGTACTGACCAGGGACACTCAGGATGTCCCTTACTTGTCCCTGCCTGTCTCATCCCATCGTATGGCTAAAGTTAGTGATCCCAGGTTAGGTAAATGTAGTAGCTGCCCCGAACTCAGGGGGCAGCTACACTCCTGAGATGATGTAGTTCACAAGACTCATCCAGAAAGCCTTGTTCAGATGCTTTATTTGAATTTGACAGTGGTGGTTAGTGATATGATTGAGATGCCTTATGAAGTATCTCGAATTCTGAAGAAAGCTCCACACTGTATCGGCCCGTTTCCATCCTGCTGCTAACACAGCTGGTTTGTTTAGGGAGTGCCCAGCCTAGCCAGATCAAGGGAACCCCAAGAGAGGCTGGGCAAATCCTGCCTGTGGTGCCAAGCCTGAGGGTAGGCAAGCCTGGAGAACGCTGCCAGCCCCGGGAAGCTCGAGAGACCTCTAGGCTCTGTTTTCCCTTCTTTTCAAATCCCACAATTTCCTGACGGGGAGAAGCTGTAATTACCAGGCACTGGATCTCGGCTAGTACAGCTGCAGGGAAAACCCCATGGAAACTTGGGAACCAGTGTTTTTCCAATTACAAGGACCGTGGAATAAACTTTTTCTGTGGGTTCTATTGAAACCAGATTTCTCAAGTCAGCTGCCAAGGGAAGAAGGTAGAGCCAGTCTGCTGCTGGGCAGCATACCCTTAGCCCAGGCACTCTGTTTCCTTTCAGCCAGGCTGGGTGCTCCCACACGGGAGGAAGGTGAGCTGTCCCTTTCCAAGTCCTGCATCTAGTCAGTTCAGACCTGGTGCTTCAGTGTCCTGAGATGGGAGCGGGTGAGAGACAAGAAGTCAAGCTGGCACACGGGCTGGTGGGAGGGTGTCAAGCCGGCTAGCTGATGTTACCCCCTTTTAGTGATTTACAGGAGACGAACCCCAGCTTGGTCATGAAGTTGGTTTGCTTCCATTGTGCGATGCACTCCTCAGAAATTTTAAAGTCCGCCTGAACAAGACAGACAAAAAATAAGTAAAATAAAGTCATGATGGCGGGACACAGCATTCTTACATTATTAGCATAAGTTGGCCCAACTTTTTTTTTTGTTTTGTTTTGTTTTTTCGAGACAGGGTTTCTCTGTGTAGCCCTGGCTGTCCTGGTACTCACTCTGTAGACCAGTTTGGCCTTGAACTCAGAAATCCGCCTGCCTCTGCCTCCCAAGTGCTGGGATTAAAGGCATGGGCCACCACCGCCCTTGGCCCAACTTTTGTGTTTGCTTTTGAGACAGGGTCTCCCCGAGTAGTCTTAGCTGTCCTGGAACTCACTATGTAGACCAGCTGGTCTCAAAACTCACAGAGCTCTGCCTGCCCATGCTCCTGAGTGCTGGGTTAAAGGCGTGCACCACCACACCTAGGCCCAGTTGCTCAGCCCAGCTCCAAAAGGCTTTTATGTTCTGACCTTCTGATAAGCACATTTATACCCACAAGTGAGGGCAAAGACCTCTAGACTGCTGATGCCCACTGCAGAACTAGGGTGTGCACTGAGATGCTATGGATCAAACCTGCCGTCTTGCTTGATTCCTATGCTGCCTGCAGCAGGCTTATAGTGAGCATGGTGCACCATGAACATGATCCCTGCCACTATTTAACATGAGGAGACATCTTCAGGCATAAGAAGCAGATGAACATGTATGCCCCTTTATCCAGTGAAAGACCAGAAGGGAACAGTTGAGGTTTATCTTAGAAATCTTGAGACAGGTCACTGTAGCCCTGGCTGGCTTGGACCTCCTTATGTAAGCCAGACTGGCATGAACTTGGGACAGCCCTCCTCCCTCTGTCTCTCTTTGTTAAATGTTTATTTATTTCATATATGTGGGTACACTGTAGCTGACTTCAGATGTACCAGAAGAGAACGTCAGATCTCTTTACTGATGGTTATAAGCCACCATGTGGTTGCTGGGATTTGAACTCAGGACCTTTAGAAGAGCAGTCAGTGCTCTTACTGGCTGAGCCATCTCTCCAGCCCTCTCCCTCTGTCTCTTAAGTACTGGAATTACAATGTAGGACTCAGCAGGACTATGGACAGTCTCATTTTGGGCCCCGTGTTTTAGACAGTTCTATGGTGTCTGTTCCATAGAGAGCTAATGTGCTATATGGATGCAATCTAGGCATGCAGGCCAGTGTCTGACACATGAGTAGGTGAGTCCAGGACCACCTGTGTGTGCATTGGCGAGTGCTCTAAGTTCAAGTATGGGTAAGAGGGTCTGCTTCCTTTTCTTCATTTATGTGCTGTGGGATGGAGGGTCAAAGCAGGCCTCTTGCCAGGTAAGATGTGAATAACCTCTCATCTGCTGCTCTCTTTGACTGGATCGAACGGTGTCCCTTCCTCAGTGCTTCCTGTCAGTACTCGGCATAGGTAGAGTCCAGAGACTAAGCTCCTCAGACTCAGATCGAATGAGGGGTCAGATGCAGGGTGTCTTGACTGGGAATGAGGCAGCTGCTGATTCAGGGACAGCACACTGGGGCAGCCTGGGCAAGGGAGGACTGCAGTGGGTTGATATGATGCTGCATGTGTCCTATCACTAACATTGTTTTCTCAAGGCGGGGGTTGCCCTTGGGAAGATGATGTTCACCCGTACTCAAACAATGCCCTGCGAACCTTCTCCCTGCCTGTGATTGGGCAGTGGAAGAAGTAAGGTGGCACTGGAGGTTTGAGAGAAGGTTGCAGGGAGAGTGAAGATGCAATGGACCAGAACCTCATGGCCGGGAGAAACAGCAAATAATGAGGGGCTTTATAATTGGGGAATAAGTTGGAATAGCTCTAGATCTGCCCAATCTAGGCATTTGGCTTATAAATAACATTTGGATTGCGAATCTTTTATATGGCCTTGTTAAAACACTATTTTCAATAACAGAGCAATAGCATTTTACCTGCAGCTTCTCAAAGACTTTCTTCTTGGGCTTGAGCTCCTCATCTGGTTGGCCCTTCTCATAGCCCTGCACAAATACCCGCTCACCAGGAGCAGAGCCAACAGGAGGATCCAGAGGTTCAACCTGGCGGCTTACCCCTTCTCTGGAAAGACACAAGAGAAGACAAGGCAAGATTACAGATTTCCCAACAGCTGTGGATGTTAAAGTGAGCTGTTAAGGGGATAGGGCGCCCTCAGTGCTGTAGCCTGGAAGATCCCCATCACCTTTCCACATCTCTGAACATATAACCAGGATTTTCCTTTTCCCGGGAAGTCACACCTCAGTCTCCAGCAAGGAGTTACAACATGCCTGCATCCTGGCTCCACCTCTTCCCGGTAGTGAGACACCTTCAGTTATGTTTGTCTGTTTGGAGAGTCTCATGTAGCCCAGGCTATACCTGAACTGATTTCCTCAGGTTGCTTCTTCCCTAGTGCTAGACTGTGGGTGTGGGTCACCATGCTCACATTTACGAGGTGCTGGAGATCAAACCCCTGCTTCATGCCAACCAAGCCTGAGCTCCACCAACTGAGCTTCATCCTTGTATTTGGTAGACAGGCTCTCACTGTGTAGTTCAGCCTGGCCTGGACCTTAAGATGCAAACCAGGCTTATTAAAGAGACCTCCTCTCCCTTTGTCTCCCAAGTGTCATGATAAAGGTGGATGCTGCTGTGCCCAGCATCCATTAAATTTTATTTTCATCTTAATTATGCAATTAATTTTCCTTCTCCCCAAGACAGGATTTCTTTGTTGCCCAGGCACTCCTGGAACTCACCCTATAGACCAGGCTGGCCTCAAACTCAGAGATCCTCCTGCCTCTGCTGGGATTACAGGTGTGCACCACCAACTGCCTGGCAATTTTTTTTTAAAGGCAGGGTCTTACTATGTAACTCTGGAACTCACTATGTAGACCAGACCTGCCTTTGCCTGTGCCTCCTCACTTGACTACCCATGTAGTTTTATTTTAACAGTTTATCTGTACACAAATATCTCACTCACAGGACTTGTACCCTTTATGCCTCATCTTTTAGCATCAACAGGAAGGGAGCCACAGGCCAATTCCTCAGTGTTTTGCCCTCCCCTGGCCCTGGCCCACCAAATCCTCACTCACACAGAAGCACACAGTAGCATGCCCTGGGAGTCCACTCCTCTCATCTTCTGGGGTTTCAGATTGCATAGCACCACCACCAGCCTGTCCTGTAGTTCTTCTTTGGGCACAAACTGCACAAGGCCGCTCACCACAGTCCTGGGTTCAGCTTCCCCCACGTCAATCTTCTCCACATACAGGCTATCTGCATCTGGGTGCTGCCAGCAAGAGATTCTTGTCAGCTCGACAGAGAGAGCTCTGTGGGTACAGGTGCTTGCTACCAAGCCTGATCACCTGAGTTAGATCCCCAGATCCCATATGGAAGGAGAGAAATGAGTTCTCTAACCTCCACACATGTGGCATGCATATTCCTCCCAACCCCTGCTATACAAATAGATAAATGGGGGATGCCCACAGTGGAGTGGATTAAGTGCTTGGTGAGTCATCTCCCCAGGGATATCTGCTCTTCCCAGAGCTCCCTGCCCTGGCCTTTTTTTCATCTTTGGGACAAGGTATCACTATATAGCCAAGGCTAGCCTCCAATTTGTGATCCTTATGCCTCAGCGTCCCAAATTCTAGAATCACAGGCATGCGCTTATCTCAACTGGCTTTGAGAGCAAGGCTTGAAGGAGCATTTGTTTCACAAAGGTCTAGATTTGAGAAAATAAACCCAGGTGGCTTGTGGAAAATCTCCTAATGGAGATTAAAGACTGGACTATTGGTACTATACCAAGGCCTAATGCTGGCCATGGCTGGGAGCTTAGGCCCACAAAATGTCAAGAAGTCACTACCTTTTCCACGCTGAGGATTTTGCCCACACGGATATCCAGCCGGGATGGGATGACTTCCTCTGGTTCTGAGTTCTTGGCAGGGCCTTTGGCAGCAGACTCTGGGAATGAGAAGAACTCCATGGAGTCAGGACTCTCCCCTCCCCCCATCCCAATGGCAGGCCAGCACTGACAGCACCAGATGAGGAGACTGAAAGGGGCAGGATATAGGAGAGTCCCAGAGCCTACCCACTGAGCCATACTTGACTACAGGCTCAGCAACCCTGCAGGAGGGATTCCATTTCCCCCACACCTTTTCTCTACTAGGCCGGAGGGCAGGACCGGTAGTGGTCTGGCCACCTCTGGGTATTTCTACTCTTAAAATCCATGCAGAATTTGCTGAGTCTCTTCTGGAAGGGCCACATGAAGCATCTATGGCAGTACCTAGGCATCATGGGTAACTGGATGGAAACTCAGGAGATGAGCAGAGAGATGGGAGCTGGGAGGCTGTTCAGGTGAGCTTTTTAAAGAAGCCCAAGCAGCCATGAACAGATGGCCACCGTGAATATCAACTGCAGACAAGTTCCCTAAACCCAAGGCAGGCTTCTAAGTGCAGTCTCACACTGGCCTCTTAGCAGGTAACCAGCTCACAGTGTCAGCGAAGGCAAGCCTCAGGTGCTGTTCCAGGCTCCTTTCCCAGCTGGACTTACTCTGCTTTGAAGGATCTGGGTAGGCAGCACTGGCTAGCTTCTTCAGGGCTGGGGTGTTAAACTTTTCTCGAATGGGGTCCAGCAACTTGTTTAGGGCAACTTCAACAGAATTCTTTAGGTCTCCAGGATGTACAACCTGTAGAAATAAACAAGGGCGATGAGAAGAGGCCTGGATCCCAGAGTCTATTAAAGAGGTGACATGGCAGACAGAAGTATGTTCCCAGGAGTCTTGACCTCACAATACTCCTATGAGACAATGTAGGACAGAGAAGGGTAATTGGTCTCAAAGGCAGGGGTTTGCCTGCCTTTCTCTCAGGTGGGTCTCACTATATAGCCTAGGTTACCTTCAAACACACAATCTTCCCGCTCAGCCTCATGGGATGATGGAATCACAAATGCTTGCTGCTGCATTCCCTCTGACCCACGTCTCCTGACTCTGAATTCTGTTCTAGCTTATGGGCTATGTAGGCAGAGTGCTCATTATTCTGATTCTCTTAAGTCTTTTTCCAGTCCTGCTCTGAGGTATAAACCAAACGTCAGCCACTGAAAATGTTCACACAGGAAACCCTGGGCTAAAGACTGAGTTACACATGCAAGGACTAAAGCTCCAGCTAGAGGTGTAATTGGACCCCTAGCCCCTTTGTAGGTTTTATGTGCATGGTGTTTTGCCTGCATGTATGTTTGTGTGAGGGCTCAGATCTTGGAGTTACAGATGATTGTGAGCTGCCATGCTTGTGCTGAGAACTGAACTCAGGACCTCAGGAAGAACAGTCAGTGCTCCCACCCCGAGCCATCTCTCCTGCCCAGTTCTGATGATGACAACTTTCACTACTTTCTTTTTTCTTTTTCTTTTTTGACATACTGGGGATGGAACCCAGTGTCTCACACATGCTAGGTGAGCTTTCTATCGCTAAGTTATAATCTCAGTCCAGTCTTGGTTCACTTATAAAATAAGAATAACCAGCCTGGTCTACAGAGTGAATTCCAGGACAGCCAGGGCTACACGGAGAAACCCTGTCGAGAGGGAGAGAGACGGAGAGAGACAGAGAGAGACAGACAGAGAGAGAGAGAGAGGGAGAGAGGGAGAGAGAGAGAGAAAGAGAGACAGAGAGAGAGAGAGAATGACAATATAACAGGCTGGGCCTAGTGACTCATACCTCTAGTAATCTCAGTCCTTGAGAGGCTGACGCAGAAAGGTTGCTTAGCATCTGAGGCCAGCATAGACCATGGTTCAAGACTCAGAGAACAGTAAACAAAGAAAAATGGGGATGCTAGCAGGCATCTGAGTCTGAAATCTGAATGAGCACTGAGCCGCACAACATGGTAGTGCTGGCTCACCACCATGGCTGAGCAACCCTCACCTGCAAGGCTGGTCTAGATGCTCCAAAGTCTGGGCATCGGTGGGATAACAAGAGAAATTCCACACAGGACCTTGTACGAAATGCTACAGTCAAAGCACAGGCACACAAAGGGTAGAGAGGCTGCTCAGTGGTGGTTAAAAGAGCCCTTATTGCTCTTGCAGGGGACCCAGGTTCAACTGCCAGCACTCCATGGTGGATCACAATCATCCACAACTCCAATTCCAGAGGCTCTTCCCATATCCTCTTCTAATTTTTGTGGGCATGAAATGTGCTTGTGGTATACATACATACATACTTGTAGGCAAAACATGCATGTACATGCAATTAAGAAAAAAAAACTGGGCTGGGCAGTAGGGGTACACGCCTTTAATCCCAGCCCTTGGGAGGCAGAGGCAGGTGGATTTCTGAGTTCGAGGCCAGCCTGGTCTACAGAATGAGTTCCAGGACAGCCAGGGCTACACAGAGAAACCCTGTCTCGGAAAAAAACAAAAAACAAAAAACCCAAAAAACAAACAAAACAAAACAAAACAAAAAAAAAAGAAAAGAAAAGAAAAATAACTGCTGGGTGTGGTGGCGCACTTGAGAGGCAGAGACAGGCAGATTCCTGAGTCCGAGGCCAGCCTGGTCTACAGAGTGAGTTCCAGGACAGCCAGGGCTATACAGAGAAACCCTGTCTCGAAAAACAAAATACAAAAAACAAAAAAACAAAAAAACTTTAAAGTTGCAGACATACTAAAAATTCCCTACAGAAATCACCTCCAGGTGTGTAAAGTGTATATGAAATAATGAACTGTGGTCACACGCCCCAAATACCACACTGTATTGTGTAAAAATTCCCAGATCTGAAGAAATGTGAAATCTAAACCACTTCTGGGTTTTTTTGTTTTGTTTTGTTTTGCTTTTTTGAGACAGAGATTTTCTGTCCTGGAGCTGTGTAGACTAGGCTGGCCTTGAATTCGGAGATCTGCCTGCTTCTGCCTCCAAGTGTTGGGATTAAAAATGTACACCACATCTGCCTGGCTTTTTTGTTTTTCTGTTTTTCTTTATGGATTTTGGATAAGGGATATTCATTCAACCTGTGGTTCAGAAATTCATATTTTACTTTGTCTGTGTCCTGCAGTTACATTTTTGGACCTAAATCTAGCTTGGAAGTCTTAAGGTATTCTGAAGAGATGTTCCTGGGTATGATCACTGTGATACATTCATGACAACATTTCTGTTCTTGATGTCACTTCTTCACTTCCTGGGGATAAGTTCATTCTGAACAAAGCTCCAAGCCTGCAGCTATGCAGGTATAAATTAAGATTAGTTTATTGGTTGCAGTACCTGTGCCATAAGTGCTCCACAGCCGCTTGTCACTAGTGGACACACCTGACTGAAATTCTACCATGGCAAGTGCTATGGGATTAGGCGACTGCAGTTTTCTAGAAGCTTCCTTCTAATTCTGCTCAGCATTCCACAAAGAACTGCTTTCAGGGATGTGGGTATGGTGGCCTGCCTCAGACAGCAGAGAAGGTTTTCAGAGCAATGTTTCTGACACATCCCCTAACTGGCCACATGCCAGACCTGAGGGATCAAAGTCTCTTCCAGCTGCAGCTCAAACCTGTTACATCTAACACTGCCTCCAAGCTGGGTCTCCAGCTGCTGACCCCATGCCTCTAAGGGAAGGGATGGCAAAGTCAAGTGAGTCAGCCTGCCTTTAGCAACTACTGATATTATTAGAACGTTTCTCTTAGGTGGTTCATGGTGTACCCACCTTTAATCCCAGCACTGGGGAGGCAGAAGCAGGCGGATCTCTGTGAGTTCCAGGATAGCCAGGGCTACAGAGTGAGACCCTGTTGTAAAAATCCAATGTATGTATATAAATCTTTTTCAATTTTTAAAACTTACATGTATATTTGTGTGCCTAATACATATATACTACTGCCTTCAGAGCCAAGACGATAGCATTGGAGTCTCTTGAGGTAGCATCCCAGGCAGTGTGAGCTACCTGATGTGGGTACTGGTAACCAAACCCCAGTTCTCTGCAAGAGCAGTTAAGTGCTCTTAACAATTGAGCTGTATCTCTACCCCTCCTCTCCAATCTAGTCTTGCATCAGCCCTCTGGAACCATGGGAATCTCTTCTTATACCTTAGCTCTTATACCTAAAGACAGAACATATACTTACTTTCTGGCTAAACATGGCTACATTTTTTTGTCTTGTTTTGTTTTTTTTTTTGAGACAGGGTTTCCCTGTATAGCCCTGGCTGCCCTTGAACTCACTCTGTAGACCAGGCTGGCCTTGAACTCAGAAATCCACCTGCCTCTGCCTCCCAAGTGCTGGGATTAAAGGCATGTGCCACCACTGCTCAACTTAACTTAAGTTTGTGCTATTGGCCCACCTACTTAATAAAGTACTTGAAAACACAGTCTTGGTGGGTACCAAGACAGAGCTGTAGGTTCGTTCACACAGGAGGGAGAGGGCTGTCAGACTCTAGTGGTCTTCGTCTTTCTCTAGCATTACCTCGGCAGCGAAGTCCTTCTCCAGCTCCAGGTAAACAGTGTAGGTCTTGTTTCCACCCCACTTCTCATCTCTGAGGATCACAAACTCTACAACATAGCAACAAACAAGTCAGGAACTGCCTGTCTTAACTCCTTAACCCAATGCAGAAGTGAGTGTGTGTGTGTGTCTGTGTGTGTGTGTCTGTGTGTGTGTGTCTCACATTTAACGCCAGGTGAGTCATCTCACCAGCCTTGGCATTTGACTTTTTATTTTTTGGTGCTAGAACTAGTCCTAGGCTGATGCATGTTAGCCATGCTCTCTCAGCTGAGCTTTCCTATGCTCTAATAGATAAGCAGCCACACTGTGTATCCAGCAAAAATCATTGCTCTTTTGTATTCTAGTTCAATATGTCTGTCTCTACTCTCATTTCGGATTCACCTCCACAGCCTGACAACCCTCTAAAACCCTACTTGGTAGTTAATACACAAACAACTAAGGGACAGCCCAGTCTCACAGCACACATTGTATATATGAAATCAAGGCAGAGATTCAGGGCATCCAGTCCCTGCAGGAAGAACCTATGACAATTTTAAGCACAGTCACTGCAGGAACTTGGATCTTTGAGCCCAGCCCCTAAGAACCACGTGGGGAGACTCTTACCAGATTTGAGAGGAAAGAGGACATGCTTGATGAAGGACAGAACCCCGTTGTTCTCCACATTGCCTGGTTCGCAGAAGGCCTTCTTCAGCTTTTTCTTCACGTCCTCCTTCCGATCAAGTAGGTCAATTTTGGACTCCTAAACATCGGGAGGGAGGAGACCTCTTGTGGTTGAAAATGAGAACACACTCAACTAATTTTAACACACACTGTATATAGTTTTTGTTTTGTTTTGTTTTTCAAGACAGGGTTTCATGTATAGCCCTGGCTGTCCTGGAACTTACTCTGTAAATGAATGGGAACAGAGCAGCACCATCTTTGGCCTGGTGAAGTGCCTCACTGGGAAAAGAACTTATAGATGCAGACATGCACGCATGCACACACAAAATAAATAATTGTAAAATGTAAAGAAATGGTTAGCAATTTACCTCTTCTGACGAGCTCATTTTGCTCCCAGTTAACCCAGGGACCATGGGATTCATCAGATGGACCCGTTTTGAGTAGCCAAGTGCAGGGAGATACTGGAATGAAAAACACAAAATAAAAATAAAGCACTAACCAGGTGTGAGATGCTGTCTCAAAGATACAAGGGCTGGAAATATAGCTCAGCCTGTAGGTGCTTGCCTAGCATATTCAATGTGTTGGGTTTGATCCCTAGGACCTCATAAACTGGGCATGGAGCCTGTAATCCCAGTTTTTGGGAGGTAGATGCAATTAGATACTCAAGGTCTTCCTTGGTTACACAGCAAATTAGAGGCTAGCCTAGGCTACAAGAAATCCTGTGTCAGAAAGCCCAACCTGCTATGCCAGGTACAGTGTCATATGCCTTTAATCCCAGCACTCAGAAGGTGTAAGCAGAGGCAGGAAGATCTATAATTGTAAGGCAAATTGAAGTTTACAGGAAGTTCTAGCCATCTAAGGTTATATAGTAACATCCTGCTTTAACTCTTTTTCCCCTCAAAAAACTCAAATGGTGCTCCCCTACCCAAGAATTATTGTATACATTTTCCCATTCATTAAATAAATCTGAAAACTATTTTAATATATAGTGTGTGTGCATGTGCATGCTTATATGAGGATGCACTCACCCATGTGGGTACGAAGTCAGAGGCT
Organism: Montemys delectorum; assembly: GCA_019843815.1. Classification (NCBI taxonomy): domain Eukaryota; kingdom Metazoa; phylum Chordata; class Mammalia; order Rodentia; family Muridae; genus Montemys; species Montemys delectorum. The sequence continues at coordinate 13,465 of JADRCD010208359.1, read as the reverse complement.
GACATTGGGATGTCTTTTATCTGTTTTGAGACAGCATTTCTCGCTGACCTGGAGCTCGATGTTTTGACTACACTAACTGGCTAGCAAGCTCCAGGATCTGTGGGTCTTTGCCTTTCCTACACTGTTACTGTAGACACACGCCTCAGGGCATAGGTGGTGAGTCCAACTCAGCTTCTCCTGATTGCAAAGCAAGCACTTTACCCGCTGAACCATCTCCTCAGCCCTCGGAACGCTCTTATCTCATTCTTTGCCACTGGATGTGCTTATTTCTAAATATTTGCCTTAAATTAATAACGTGGTGAGTACTCTCACACACAGCTCAAGCTTTATTTACTTGTTCTTATTTTCTAAAGTCGGGTTTCCAGGAGCAGACTTTACTACATCAAAGGATAGGAACATTCTAGAGTTGTCAAAGTATCCTAGGAATTTATATTTCTGCTTGAGTTGTTCTCTTTACAACCTTGTCCAAATCAAGTTTCAAGAAGCTTTGAAAAATTACCAACTACAGAGGGTGGAGAGACAGCTCAGTGGTTAACAACATTGGCTGCTCTTCCAGAGGATCTGGGTTCAGGTGCTCACAAGCACCTGTGATTTCAGGCCCAAGAGATCTAACACCCTCTTTTGGCTTCTGGTGCATAGACATATGCAAATGAAATACTCATAATCATTAAGAGAAAGAAGAAAAAAAAAAAACCTAAAACCAAAACCATAACAACAGACTTCTCAATGCATTCAAGCTCTTTCTAGGAAAAGAACTATGTGTTTCTGCTAATTTCCTCCCAAACCCTGGTGAACTTCATTTCCTGGACCAGCAGATTCTACAAAACTTAGGGCAGTTCAAATCAAATGCTCAGGGAGAGAATAGTTCTCTTGACTGGTAGGAACAGGATGGAACTGAATGCAGCAGTCACAGAGTGTGTGGACTGCTGAGGCAGACAGAGTGGGCTCAGTTACACCTGTGTTAGCAAGGACAGCCACCATCCAGCATGCTTGGGACCAGTGTAACTATATTATAGTTGAGTCAACTTCAGCTGTATACCTCAGAGGAGTGGACACTCACCTTCTCTGCAAAGGTAAAAATCTTCCTCTGATCAACTCCGCCAAACTGGGCATCAACTTTTAAGTACTCCTCATCCAAAGCCTGTGGAAAGAAACATGGAGTGTAAACACCTACGGCCTTTGTCCCCTATGGGTCGGAGCCAGAAAGTTTGGAATCACATGATTTCTCATAGAGTGGAGCCAGGAGGGAAACAAGCAACACAGAGCCTCCCTGGTGGCTCAGAGACAGCTGTGGAGTACATGTGTGAACATTACTGCATATGGAGTTGGGTCTGCTTTCAGGATGCTCATAGTCTAATTCAAAGGGGGAGGAAGTGATGCTGAAGGTCTCCCACAGAATAAGGCACGTCACATCAAAGACAGCATGGAGCAGTAACTCCTGCCAGCTTGCCAGCCAGCCATTATGAGTACTTGGGAGGTAGAAGCAGTTTATACTGAGGTCATAAGTTCAAGACCATCCTTACAACACGGTAAGACACTCTAGGGGAAAAAAAAAAAAAAAAAAAAGACTCCCAAAGTTGGGTGTGTGAATGGTAAGTGCATATACTTAACCTGCACAGGGTCCTGGATTCGGTCCTGAACACCAAACCCCCAATAAAAAGGCTTATGATTAGTTAGATGAGAGGTAAAGCAGGTTCTTTACCCATGAGGCCCAGAGCTCTTCTGCAACGTGCAAGAACTGATTCTCTCTTTTTACTATGTGGGTCTTGGGAGGTGGAGGTCAGGTCATCAGGCTAGGTGACAAGTGCCTTAACTGTCCAAGTCATTTTGCTGGCTGAGACTCAGATCTTTCCTATAGCTTTGCTTTTGAATAAGGTGTCCTTGATACTTTGGAGGCTCGGGGAGAGGAATACTGAATTGTGTATAGTGGCTCATGCCTATAAACCCAGCAATCAAGAGGCTGAAACACAGAGATTGCTATGAGGTTGAGACCAGTCTATGCTAGACAGTGAGCTACAGATCAACTGCCCCCCATTTCCCCAATACCAAAGTCAAGACCGAAACAAAACAAAACCTCAAAAACCAAACCAGCAAACTAGGACTGCTAACTGAACACTGTCTATCACTACTTGCCAGGCCCGGTGCCAGTCCTGTGGATTCAGGCATGAATCAGACCCACTTCCTCCCTTGCAAGCTCAATTATCTGCTTGGGGAGAGACACGTAAACAGATCATCTGAGCACAGCATTTAAGGGCTAACTACACGCTCATGTTAGGAACAGGGCCAATACCTGTGGTCTAGTCAGCTGGATGTGGGGAGGTCTTCCTAGAACCAGACTGTGGGCTGGACTTGAGATTTTCAATTACAAACTGGAGACAGAGTGAGAAGGCAGAGTGTGAAGTGTTTAGGAAAATGTAAGGTGACTCAGTCTGGGAAAGCAAACTTCAAGAGATGTGGTGCTGGTGAGTGGAGAGCTTAGACAAGGAGGCAAGCGCCAGGTATGGTGGTTATGACTGCAATCTTAGTCCTGGAGAGGCAGAGGCAGGCAGATTCCCAGGAGTTCAAGGCCAGCCTTCTCTACACAGTGGGTTCTAATCCATATACAGCTTACAAAGACTTTGTCTCAAAAGTTAAAGTAGATGGAGGAGGTGGTATACACCTTTAATCCTAGCACTGAGGCAGAGGTAGGAGTTCAAGGCCATCCCCCTTCTAGTCCTGCCAAGGCTACAAAGAGAGAACTTGTCTTTAAATAAATAAATAAATAAATAAATAAATAAAATAGTAACAATAATTTTTTAAAAAGTCGGTAAGACCATGAGTGTCATATTAGTACTGTCTAGAGTGCCTTAAGGAAAAATATGACCAGCACTGAAGAAAGATACCAGTTACAGACAGGGCAGGGCATGGATTGGAGGCCTGTACAGGTTAGAGACAGAGAGCATCACTAACAGGCTGTTATAAGAGTCTAGATGAAAACACCCATGATCCAAAACAATGGAGATGCTGAACAAGAACAAGTTTAAGAGGGTGGAGAAATGGCTCAGCGGTTAGGAACACTGGCTACTCGTCTAGAGGACTCAGGTTCAATTCCCAGCACCCACACGATAGCTCATAAGTGTCTGTAACTATACATCAATGTACATAAAATAAAAATAAGATCTTTTTTTTTTTTTTTTTTTTTTTTTTTTGGTTTTTTGAGACAGGGTTTCTCTGTGTAGCCTTGGCTGTCCTGGAACTCACTCTGTAGACCAGGCTGGTCTCGAACTCAGAAATCCGCCTGCCTCTGCCTCCCAAGTGCTGGGATTAAAGGCATGCGCCACCACGGCCCGGCATAAAATAAGATCTTAAGGAAAAAATAACTAGTTTAAGAGCTGATATGTGTGTAAGCATGCGTGCCCACATGTATGTGGAGACCAGGGATGGGTGTTGAATGTGTTTGTTGCTCCCCATCAGAGGCAGCATCTCTCACTGAATTTGGAGCTCACTAACTTGGCTAGTCTTGCTAGTTAGTGATGGACCAGCCTGTCTCTATCTTAAGATTAGACGCTATCTTATTACAAGGTCAAAATAAATTCATTGCTGTTTTCTGTAGGTCTTTACCCATTTTCTGAAGTTTGACATGTTCCACTCCCCATTTTTTGACCTCCACTTTGATAAAATGTTCTGCCAAGTTCCCGTGTAATCAAAAACCCTTGGGAGCCTCTTAGCCTTGCAGTTGGGGCTATAAAAACTCCATTCCTCAGGGCTGGAGAGATGGCTCAGCACTGACTGCTCTTCCAGGGATCCTGAGTTCAATTCCCAGCAACTGCATGGTGGCTCACAACCATCTGTAATGAGATCTGATGCCCTCTTCTGGTGAAGACAGCTACCGTGTACTCACATTAAATCAATCAATCAATCAATCAATCAATCAATCTTTTTTAAAAAGGTGTGTACCACTACTCAAATGCAGCTTTAGGGAGACAGCACTGTCTGACAGAAAATAAAGCTTGTTTAATTCAACCAAAAAAAAAAAAGAAAAGAAAAGAAAAGAAAAATGGTTTGGTGGTCTTTTCCCTTTTAATGGGATCAACAGTGAGCTGGCCTGGGATTCCCTGTCTCTGCGTCCCAAGGGCAGGGATTGCAGGTAGGCTCCATACTTACTTGCCTTTTTAAGGTGCAAGCGGCACGCACCTTATGCATGGAACCATCTCCTTAGACCTGAATTTGAAAAGCAGAATTTGTACAATAAGGTAGAGAGGAAGAAAGAGGGAACACAAAGGTTGAGTAAAGAATTGTCCAACAGAACTTTCTGTGGGCTGGAGAGATGGCTCAGCGGGTAAGAGCACTGACTGCTCATCCGAAGGTCCTGAGTTCGGATCCCAGCAACCACATGATGGCTCACAACCACCCGTAATGAGATCTGACGCCCTCTTCTGGTGCATCTGAAGACAGCTACAGTGAATTACTCCGGAGCAAGCAGGGCTGGAGAGAGCAGGGCTGGAGTGAGTGGGGCCAGAGAACAGCCACACACATGATGGCTCACGGCCATCTGTACAGCTACAGTGTACTCATATACATAAAAGAAATAAAATAAATCTTAAGAAAAAAAAAAGACTGGCTTCATCAAACTGAACTCAGGATCCCCCTGCCTCTATGTTTCTAGTGCTCAAATTACAGGCCCAGGAGAAGCAGGGTGCAGATGCATATTTCTTATGTGAGACTGGAGATTAAACTCATAGCCCCGTGGAAACTAGGCAAACATCCAGTAAGTTGACCTACGGACATTAAAATTGTTCTCATTATATTGCTTAGGCTTGCCTGAAAGCCTAGAAGTGATTCCCCTGTATGGTCTTTTTTTTCTTGGTTGTTTGTTTATTTGAGACAGTCTGTCTATGTAGCTCTGGCTGTCCTAAAACTCACGATGCAGACCAGGCTGGCCTTGAACTCACAGCCTCCTGAGTGCTTGGGTTAAAGGTGTGTGACTCCACACCCAGCTGCTTCTCTAGTAGCTGGGGGTAATAACATTGTCTCACCTTGCACAGCTAAAATCTTAATAATGTTTTCCCTCCTTGGAGTGCTAGGAGCCAAACAGAGGCCAGCATTCTACCACTGTGAAAGTTGAAACCCTTAAATTTTTCCCCCCTGAAACAGTGTCTTACTATTTGCTCTGGCTACCCTTGTCCTGGAACTTACTACATAGTCCAGGATGGCCTTGAACTCAGAGATCTATATGGCTCTTTTTTTTTTTTTTTTTTTTTTTTTTAAGCAGACTCTGGCTATGTAACCTAGGCCAATCTTGAACTCACAAAACAGTAATAGACATAAAAATATAAAAGTAGAAAGAAAAAGTGCAGAAAGAGTATGGAAAGGTGGCAAAGGGGGCAGGAGGAGGGCGCCCCTCTCTACCCACCTGCAGACCAGGGTACAACAGACCACTCAGCAATGGGTGCTCCACCTGCTTCACAACCTCAGCCCCGGCTTTCTTGGCATCGTGTTGCGTGACCACGGAGGACAGTCGGTACACATCCAGTGTGTACTCTCTGAAGAAGAGAGGGAGGAGGGAGCTGTGAGGCAGGCCCATTCGCTGCCTTGACCTTAGCACATTCTAAAGACAGCATCGTCACACTGCTTCTACAACATTGGATCCATCCACTCATCTAAGCTATTACTTTGTTTCTAGTTGTTGTTTTGCTTCTGAAAAACGTCCAGCTCTTGTCTCGTGGTGCACTGCATCATTTCCACCCCCCTTTCTCTTCTGGAATCCCTAATCAAACAATTCTACAATTTCCCAATCTTCCTTTAAGACCTTAAAAAAATTTTTTTTTTTTTAAAGTATGTGTAAGGAATAGTGAACTAGCTGTAGAGGTGGCTCAGTGGTTAAGAGCACTTGTTCTTGCAGAGGACCCGGGTTTGGTTCCTAGTACCTACATAGTAGCTCACAACCATATATAACTCCAGTTCCAGGGGCACTGATGCCCTCTTCTGACTTCTGTGGGCACCAGGCATGCGAGGGCTGTGCACATTCGCATGCAGACAAAACACTCATAAAACAAACATAAAAAGATAAAGAAATACCAAATAGTACAAAGAACAGCACCTATCATACGGTTTAAGAAAGAGACTAATCACTACCCGTGCAGCACCTCGTGTCCTCTCCTGATTCACCTTCTTCAGAGGAGCCCTTATCTTGAGTCTGTTGCTACATTCCAGCTTTGCACTTATGTCTGTAAGTAGTGTACCTATACTTGTATACACGGGCACATGGCCTGGGTGCTAGGAGATTACGGATTTACATCTCAAACTGCAGTGGATAATGCCAAACCATTTCCCAAAGTGATTTTTGTCAATTTTATTATCTAATTTTACTATTAAAAACAAATCTGTCCATTTAGTTGTTACACTGTGATTTCTCACTAGGATTTTAATCTCCATTTCTTTGACTAGTAACCAGGGGCTATTGTTTTTCCCCCCATAGGATTACTAGTCACTTGAGAAATCTAAGAAATACGCAACTGAACTTTTTTTTTCTGGATTGGTTCAATTAAAAAAAAAAACTGACTGTAATTTTTATTTATTTATTTAATTTATTTATTTATTGTGGTAGAGTCCTTCACAAAAAGGGTCTGGCTAGCCTAGAACTATGTAGATCAGACTAATCTTGAACCCATAAAAATTAGCCTACTTTTGACTCTTAAGTGTTGGGTTTAGGGGCTAGAGAGATGGCTCAGCAGTTAAGAGCACTGACTGCTCCTCTAGAGGTCCTGAGTTCAATTCCCAGCAACCACATGGTGGCTCACAACCATCTGTGATGAGATCTGACGGCCTCTTCTGGTGTGTCTGAAGACAGCTACAGTGTACTTACGTATAACAATAAATAAATCTTTAAATGCAGCTCTCTGGCTGGCTTGGAACTTGTAGACCAAGCTGGCCTTGAACTCAGAGAGAGCCACTTGCTTCTGCTTCCCAAGTGGTGAGATTAGACCATGCCTGGCCTACGGCTTGTGCCTTTTAACTACTAAAGAGTAGTTAGTGAGTGCTCTTATCTACAGATATATTTCTGTGGTCCAGAAAGTTTTTCTTCTTTTAAAGATTTATTTTATCTTGGTGTATGAGTACTTTGACTGCATATATGCATGCATATGTACCACATGTGTACCTGGTGCCACAGAAGTCAGAAAAGGGCACCAGATGCCCTGGATCGGAGGGTTGTGAACCACCACGTAGGTGCTGGGAGTTAAACCTAGGTCTTTTGCAAACACAAGTGCTCTTACCCAAGGAGCCATCTCTGCACCCCCAGAAGTCTGCTAGAACTCGCTCTGTAGAGCAGGCTGTCGATGAGCTCAAGATACTCCAACCTCTGCCTCCCGACTGCTGGGATCAAAGGTGCATGCCGCCGCCTGGCTCAGGAAGCCTTCATTTACACACAACAGTCCATTCTTGAGCCATCTGTGCCTGTGCTTTGGTGTACCCTGTCTCACTGCACCTGCTCTGAGACTCAACTCTCCCAGGGAGGCCAAGCTGTCACCTGCGTCCACTTCTCAGACACTGCTCTACACATACTAAGAGCATATTTTAACACTCAATATTTATGTCTTTAAAACCGACTCTTGCAAGCAATGGTGTGTACATGACGGCAGTTATTTTAAAGTATAGACACCTCTTGGTATCTCAGAATGCCTCCCTCTATATCAAATGCCACAAATGTCCAAATCTGTCCCTGATATAAGATAGTATAGCATCCTATGTACCATGTCCCTGACGTGAGATGGCACAGCATCCCATGTACCATTATAGTAAGAACTCCTGGAAGCCAGGCAGTGGTGGTGCACGCCTTTAATCCCAGCACTTGGGAGGCAGAGGCAGGTGGATTTCTGAGTTCGAGGTCAACCTGGTCTACAGAGTGAGTTCCAGGACAGCCAGGACTACACAGAGAAACCCTGTCTCAAAAAAACAAAAAAAAAAAAAAAAAAGAAAAAGAAAAAGAACCTCCTTTCACATTCCTTTTATCATTAATTTGCTGAGGCTGAAAGAGAGAGAGGCTGGGTGTTTCCCACCCCTTCCCCAAAGGCTATGGGCTCCAAGGTGGAGGCTTTGTTAGGGTTACATTTGTATCTGTACCTAGGTGTTTCCAAGCCAGTATTTTTGTTGGGTGGATTAAACTAACAAAGGGTATAAACTGTTTAATGGTCCATAACAGGGAGTATCAAGTAGCTTGCCATCCAAATTTAAAGAGTGCCTGGACTCCACAGCCCTGTAATTAGCAAGGAACCCCAGATCTCTGAGGAGCAATCAAGAGCTTACTTGCTTAGCTGGTAGTCGGTGCCTTTGATAAACTTGAGCTTATCCAAGGGCACACCAATGCTCTCCAGCATTGCCTTGATCACATTCTCATAGTAACTGGTTCGAAGTTCTAGAAGTTCCCAGGGAGCTTTCATGTTGTCTAGGTATGCATGGAGGTCCGCAAACAGGATGGTTACCTTGATGGAAACATTGGGGTCACCAAAGTGTAAACTGGCCCCAGCACTTTCCGCCCACCTCCCTGCCCCCACCCTTGTTAAATGTTTGGTCATTAACAACAGCAACTGCTTGGTTCATAGCTCCAGTTCTCACCTCACACCCTGCCTTCAAGAAGTCAGCGATCTTGGACATGGGTACAAAGTAAGCCACGTGTGGCTTCCCCGTGGTGGCTGTGCCCCAGTAAATTTTAAGTTCCCGCTCCTTCAGGATCTCCTTCAGCTTCTCTTCCCCAAGAACCTCCTGTTGTGGAAGCAGAAGAGCTGGTTTAATGCCGATTCCCCTCCTTGCTCATCCTTTATCCTGCAAACAAAGCAGTGTGTCACTAGGAGTTCAAGCTCAGAGCCTGTGGGCAAATGTCACTGGAGTCCAACATGTTCTCAGTGCCGCGAGCCAACCTAAGCTCTTCCTGATGTTGCTACTTCTTCTAGGAAATGATGCTGATGTTAGGGTATAAATGCACAGATCTACCCATCTTTCCCTTCTTGACTCCCTCAGTTACCTTTTACCTTCCGTTTCCTTTTGTAGCCACCTCAACAACATTTTCTTTCCTTTTAAATTTCATCAGTGTGAGTGTTTTGCGTGCATATATGTCTGTGCACCATATGTGTACAATGAATGACCCAGCAGGCCTGAGGAGAGTGTCAGAGGCAGATGCCCTGAGATGGGAGTTCTAGATGGTTGTAGGCCTCTGTGTAGGAGATAGGAATCAAACCCACGGACTCTGGAAGAGCAACTGGTGAGTCACCTCTTCAGCCCCTGGAGGCATCTCCTTTGGTCTCATTTGCTTACCTCCCATTCCAGTGAGCTCCATACCCTTCTGAGGTTCACAGAGGACCAGAGGCAGTTCATGAACACTGTTTAGTCCTCCTGCCTGAAACTTGCTCTTCTTTTGTCTTCCTTACTCTCTTAGTTTCTCTCTTCTCTTTCTGCTTAGACATCAGCAAGTCTCTGATTCTACGTTCTTTTTTGTTTTGTCTCATACAACCAAAGCTCGTCTCAGGCTTCTGATCCTCTTGCCTCTACCTCCTGGGTGCTGAGATTATAGGGGTGTAGCACCTCGCCATGCCTGGCTAGGCATCACAACTTTGTGTATGCTAAGGTGAGTGAAACCATTTTTATGTAACCTGGAAACTGTGTTGAAAACATGTTACACTGTTTTGAACTAAGTCTGTTTTGACAAAATCATGTTTTGACTTAAAGGATGTTGTTGTAAAAGGAGGAAAATATTTACAAACAATGGGGACAGAACGCTTTGACTGTTAACAGAAAAATAGTTATGAGCCTGTCAAGCTATGATCTGACACACACAAAGAGTTTAAGAGCTGTAACTAGGGGCTGGAGAGGTGGCTCAGTGATTAAGAAAACTGGATACTCTTCCAGAGGTCCCAGGTTCAGTTCCCACATGGTGACTCACAGTGGTCTGTAACTGTAGTCCCTTGAGATCTGTTGCCCTCTTCTGGTGTGTAGACAGATGAACATGTGTACACACACACACACACACACACACACACACAAAGACACATAAAAACAACTGAAATTAGACTGTAGACTCCAGGATTGCATCGTTGTGCTCCCTAGACATCCTCTGTGCTGGTCACCATAGATAAGGTGACTTTGAGACTGGCCATTGTGTGACTATGGCTCCAGGGACCATGGAGTTTCTGGCATCATTGCTGAGTTCACACATGCCTGCCTGCCTGCCAGCCCCAGCTGATGGCTGAAGCTCTACAGGACCTTCTAGAACTTCCAACAGTCCCAGTCTCCTGCCACAGTTGAAGGACTCAAGTCAAGCTTGCTCTTAAAGTATTGTTACAGTTTGAGCCTATAAGCCAGCCCCAATTAAATGTTGTCCTTTTAAGAGCTGTCTTGGCAGGGTGTGGTGGTGCACGCCTTTAATCCCAGTACTTGGGAGGCAGAGGCAGGTGGATTTCTTTTTTTGTTTGTTTTTTGTTTTTCGAGACAGGGTTTATCTGTATAGCCCTGGCTGTCCTGGAGGTGAGCGAGGAAAAATACAAAATATATGGTTTGACCATTAAAGGGGCACCAGGAAGGGAAATGAAGCTGAATTCTGTGTTCAAAGACATTAAATTGAATTAAGGGATTGGTGACCTTGGGGTAAGATCCCACCCAGCTAGGCAAGGTGCAACACACCTTTAGTCCCAGAAGACAGAGGCAAACAGATCTCTCTCAATTCAAGGCCAGTTTGGGACTGAGCAAACTCTAGGTGCAGAAATGCTTAAATCCAGGCATGATGGTAGACTCCTTTAATCCCAGTATTACAGGAGACAGAGCCATGCACATCTCTGGATTTAAGGTCAATCTACAGAGCAAGTTCCAGGACAGCCAAGCTTAGGCAGTGAGGGAGTTAGAAAACAGAAAGCTGGTAATAGAATAAGGAGGGGGCCATGTATGTTCTAGCTCCAGCAAGCAGCAGAACATGGCAGCTTCAGCCATGTGGCTCTGGCTTTACAGTCCAGAATAAAAGGGACTACTGGGACAATTGGTACTGGTTAGTCAGAGCTAAGAAAGGCAAATCTCATGTGGACATTCTAACTGCTGAGTGTCTCAGAGCCCTGCTTGTCACACTGGGCAAGCCCTTATCAACACACCTTTATCATGTTTAGTCCCTAATCCCACATTCTTCCCAAATTATTCCCTTCTGTTGCTTCAAAGCATTACAGGTATACATCACTGCACTGCATGGCTTTCGTAAATTTTAAACATGGTTGGAGATGTGGCTCAGGAGGTAGAATGTTGCCTTACCTGGAGAAAGCCTGAGTTTGAGTCTCAGCACCACATAAAACCAGCTGTGGTGGTAAGGTATATACCTGTAATTTCTGGAGGCTATCCTAGATTATATAAGAAACTATCTCAAATACCAAAAGTTAGGAAAAAACAAACATTTTAGTACAATTATTAATTTAACGATTCCTACTTGATATTTAGGAATGGTAAATGGGCATTAGCTTCAATTTTTAATGATTTATTTCTTTCTTTAAAGTATATGTATGTATATTGGTGTGTACAAGTGTCTTTGAAGCCCAGTCAGCCCCTTGATGCTGAAGTTACAGGGAGTTGTAAGCTACCTGATGTAGGTGCTGGAAACTAACTCAAGTCCTATGCAAGAGCAGTAACTGCTGAACTGTCTCAGCAATTTGTTTTTGTGTCCGAAAACAAAAGTTTCAAGCAAAGCCAGGTGTCTGAAACCATGTAAAGGATTGTGTAATAACTGCTTCTGAAAATACCGCCTGCTCTCAGAGGGACCTTTTTCTAGATCCAGCAGTGGAGTGCCTTGTACTCAGCCTGTGTAAGTTTAACCTGTCTTTAAGAGAACAATGTAGCCAACCTTACCTACTTGGTCAGCTTTCATGACCCAAGCTTTACTCTCTACACTCTCTCATGCCCCTGACCCAGAACAATGTGTCAGTGTGTGTGTGTGTGTGTGTGTGTGTTTGGTAGTCATTTGCTGAAGACAGTGAATAAGTAGAAAGCAACAAATCCCCCATAAATGTTGCAGGCAGTGGTGGGACAGTGGTGGTGCACACCTTTAATCCCAGCACCTGGGAGGCAGAGGCAGGCAGATTTCTGAGTTCAAGGCCAGCCTGGTCTACAGAGTGAGTTCCAGGACAGCCAGGGCTACACAGAGAAACCCTGTCTTAAAAAAAAAAAAAAAAGTTGCAGGTAACACTTGGCTATAAGTTGATAACAACTGCTAGAAGTTTTGAGCATTCTTCCGAGTCAATGAAATAAATTCTTCTATTGTAAAACTCTGCTAAATATCTTTCTAGTAAAGTGTCCCTCATTCCCTTCCTATGCCATACTTCTGTGCTGTCCAGTAAACAGAGAGTAATAGGAACAGACATCAGATGCATACCAGAAAGATGATAGACAGGCCACAGACTACAACCTAGACAGACAGAAGACACAGAGAAGTAGAGAATTCAAATTTTGCGTTTTTTCTTGGTCTAAACTACTCTACAAAGAAGTATCTTTCTTTCAATTCCTTAATTCAACCATTGATGCAAGCTGTCACAAAAAAAAAAAAGATAATTAAAAAAAAAAACCAGAAAAACTCCAGCCTATCAGCTGATGAGTAGATAGATACAATGTAATATCTTCATATAATAGAATATTAATCAGCCTCAAAAAGGAATAAGAAAAACAGATTTGTATGTGAATCTATTTTGAAGGTAGACCAGAGAGAGCCAACTATGGCTAGCCTGAGGTACAGGCTTAAGAGAGAGGAGACAAGAGGTTCCAAGGTCCCAGATATCTGAGCCTAGGTAGCTGGTAATAGGTGTCATTTTCTTTTCTTTTTATAGACTTATTTTTTAAAATTATGTGTATCTGTGTACAGGTATGTGAGTATGAATGCAAATGCCTGCAGAAGCCAGAGGAATTAGATCCCTTTAGGTGGCTGCAAGATACTTAATATGGGTGTTGAACTTGGGGAAGCTGGAGAGATGGCTCATTGGTCAAGAGCACTGACTGCTCTTCCAGAGGTCCTGAGTTCAGTTCCCAGCAGCCACGTGATGGCTCACAGCCATCTGTACAGCTACAGTGTACTCATATACATAAAAAATAAATAAATCTTTAAAAAAAAATAGATTGACTTTGTCTCGAAAGCCAAAATACAATAGAGCAGAGACATATGTCTCAGTGTCCATGTTCCCTTCTCTGTGTCTGGCACCACATGCTCTCCCTCTCTGCCTTCAGTGTGCCTTTATTCCCCTGTGTCTGCTTCCCTCTTCTAATTCTTTCCCACACACCAGAGCCCTTTCCTATACGGGAAGCGGTTTCCTGGAAGAGACCAAAGGTCAGAGTAGGCCAGTGGGATGAAGAAAGGGACACAGCAAGCCTGGGGAGGAGAAGGTGAGAGGGGAGAAGGTAAGGGGTAGGAAAGGATATGCTGGGAAAGGAAGGGGGCCTGGAAGTGAGGAGAGCACAGAGAAAAGGAGAGAAAGGT
>JADRCD010208358.1:0-17651 GCA_019843815.1 Montemys delectorum | reverse complement strand
CCAGACAGCCATCTCTGCCTTAAAAGCATTTGACTACCCAGATTAAAATGTCAAGGCTTTTGCCTCCCTGGAGACTGACCCTCCATGTCTCTGTGTAGTCATGTACACAACCCCTGTGGAGCAGCTCGGAGGGGAAACCCAAGCACCCTGGAGAACATTGGTTTGTTTGTTTGTTTGTTTGTTTGTTTTCTTGTGTGTTTTTTTTCCTGAAATAGAGAGTCAAGGTGGCAGAGTGGTTGAGGCACGGGGATCGGTCAGCTTACTCGGAGGTCACCATCCTATGTACTAGCTACACATGACATGCATATGCAATCGGTTCATTGTGGTGTCAGTATTCCATGTTGAACTGGAAATTTCAGCAACAAGCTAGCTACCCTTCTTCTTACATTTGAGGGGAAATAATGTAATAGGGTGGCTGAGGTCAGAGCAGGTCACGACAGAACAGACTCAGCTGCACACAGGATGCTGCCCAGCATTGGTTTGGTCACTTGCTTCTGTTTTAGGCGTTGTTTCGGATGCGCTTTGCGTCCCTTCATCTTGGCCCCAGTCAGCCTCGTTTAATCATGAGCCATACAGCTCTGCTTCGGTACTGCCAGAGGTACAGTGAGTGGGACAGTAGGCCACGATAACCACCTAACACCTCTCCTGATATTTTGCTTTTAGCCAACATCAGTTTGTGTCTAAGTCAGCCCTGCCTCTAATTAATTGAGAGGTGCATTTTTTTTCTTCCATAGCATGTAAGTGGTGTTCTTAAACCAGTCAGAAATCTGTTCCCTCCTGAGTGCTCCACAGGCTACTTTCGGAGGTGTGGCTTCCTTTCCCAGCCCAAAGGAAGAGTATGGCCTAGCCTTGTAATTGCATCCGGCAGGATAAAGATGTGAGGATCGGCTGGGTCTTGCTGGCCTCCCTGGCTTGTGTTTATCGTAGAAAGAAAAGCTGCATGTCTTTAGGACAGTTCAGGTACATTTCTGGCATTAAATATTTCCATGTGTATGTACAGGCATTTTAAAGGAAAGCTGAAAAATTGCCATATTTCAGCTTTGCTGTAGTGTGTGTGTCTTCTCAATGCCACTGGTGAATTCTTAAAAGAAAAGTAATTTTGCTTGTCACCTATGGGAAACTAAAAACAGTTAAAAATAAAACCAGAGCTGAGTGAACTCTTCTTGCTTTTAAAGAATAAAGGAAACCTTGTCCAGGTGCTGGGGGCTGGGAGGAGCCTGCGCTCAGCATCCCAAGATGAATGCTTTTCCCTAGCAAGTTTAATTTTGGGAGAAACCAGGCAGCAGGTTCAACTCCTCAGGAAAGGTCCGTGGCTGGCGACCCTCCAGCCAATTGAGTGTTTGTTTCTGGGGAAGCTGACAGGTCCAGGGTAGCTGCTCCCTCTTCTGGAGTCATGGCCACCTTGTGGATTACAAAGGATATTGGCTTTCTCCAAACTTCATTATACTTTGGCTTTTCATGGTGTACACTTTAGCAGTGGAGGGCTCATATTGCTCCCCGAAATGATCCCCGTTTGTTCAGCAACACCAAACTTCTCCACTTGCAGTTCATTTATGGCTCTGAAGAGAGTGGTTTTCTTTTCTTTTTTTTTTTTTTTTTCCAGGAAACACACATTTCACTTTTTGACCCAGGAGCATCTGCTAGGATTTTTTTTTTTTAATACTACTTTGGCATTCTGAAAGTGTTAATGTCTTTCATATCTGTTTAATGCTATTTAGGGATATTTACGATCACCTCTTGGTTACTCGGGGTAAAGTATGTCGCAATTTTTTTAAAACAGACAGGAAAGCATTCACATGAGGAAACAGATTGCCTTAAACATGTGCTTCCTGTGACAGTAAAAAGAACAAATTAGATTTAACACTGTGTAATGAATGCAGAAATGTGTACATCGAAGCTTTTAAAAGCTTTATGTTCAGTTTTGGTCACAATAGAAAGCGAGTCACCTGAACAAACAAATCAGAGGAGTGCCCCAGTGTCCTCAGACTTCTGCAGTGCCCAGCAGTTGCACCCCTCACCTTAGGCGTTCGAGCACTCACAAAAGAGCCATAGTGCCAAAAAGGGCAGGAGAGAAGAAGGAAGCATTCTGCGATTTTTATGAGGCTGGATTCTGATCCTGCTTATTTAGTGCAGAGTAACCTGTATGTATTGGGAAGAGAAGAATCTGCTACTGTTTTGCCCCCATTCCCTTCATAAGTAGTGAAAAAATGAACACACACACACACACACACACACACACACACACACACAAAGAAACAAACAAAAACTCCATTCCTTTCTGAACCCAAATATTCCCCTACTGCTCCTGGAAGGAAAAGAAAACCTGATCCTCACTTGCTAGCATTTACTGCAATTAAATTATGGAAGAAAAAGCTCCCTTGTATAACTCACTTTCACCATGAAAGCTAGCCTGCAGGGAGGGGCTAGAATCTGAGTTCATATTTTACCTAGATGCAAAATGTTGAACAGAGGGCAGGAATCCTGTCCCCAGCAGAAGAGACACCCGTGGCCATTTCTGCCTGTACACCACAAACGGTGCCTTTTCTGTTCCCTGTGTTCTCACAGCTAAGGGTTTGTGGCATGCACTCCATCTCTCTGGCCAAGGAGGGCTAGGACGGAGTCCCTCAGGGGAGGGCATGTAGTTTGGGGACAGCTGACTCTCTTACAGCACATACTGAGGTACTAATATCAAAACAGACTGCTTGTCGTCGCACGGTGGGGCGGTGCTTTTTTTGGCTGCCGTGGTCGAAATGAAATGGGCAAGCTGTAGTCCGCTTGGCATCAGAATGGGCTAAGGGAAGCTGGGAAATGGGAGTCAGACTGTGAATGCAAGTAACAGCCAATGGTTAACTTCCTTTTTGTGTGTCACTTGGCAGAGATGAGACCGATGGCGATTTTTTTTTTTTTTTTTTTAGCGTGGGTGAGAGTTCAGTGCCCTGGGAAGAGCCGTAGAAGCTGTTATTGTGTTTTCTCGTACAGTTGATTTGTGTTGATTTCTTGAGGCCAGTACAGATGTTTCAGCAACCAGCTTCAGGAGAAGAGTCTATGACTGTCAGATGCACTCTTTAGATACAAAGGTGATCAGAGGAGAGCTGGTCCACATAAAACATAAAGTCTTGCTGCTGATCAGTAGGCAGTCCTGGGGAAGTTCAGTCCTCCAGAAGGCAGTCCCTTGCCAAAACATAATACCGTGCACTTCAGTGGATGCTCTCAAGTACACAGACACCCAAAGATATTTTTAAATTATCACCAGTGTATGTCCCTCATTTCACATAAAAGATTCAAATCCATTTTGGACTCTGAGAATGCAGAGCTAAAATTGTCAGATTAGATTCGGCTAAAATGACCCCCTGCCTTTTTGAGAGGCTGTTGCTCTTCGTTTAGCCACACTCTGTCTTCGAAGATTCTGGGGAAAATGTTGTAGAGAATTCCTAACCTTTTCAAGATTTCCCTAGTATATCTGTGTTTGGGGAGAGCTGCTCCCTAAGGCGAAAAGAGCGAGTTGCCATCTTGAGGAGGGAATTGTATGTTTAGTGAGCACCAAATGGTCTCAGTGTTAGTCTGGAATTCTCAATATAGATGGTTGCTTTCAAATACTGTTTATTACTCTCAAAACTTCCAAACGTTTACACACGATATCAGGAAAGATGACCAACTCCGACAACCCCAGGAGCAGGGAATGAGGCTTAGAGATAGAATACCATTTGTCTGATAATTAGAGAGCATCTCTTAAGAGTTCGAGAGAATTCTGATTAACCTTTCTGTTCCCACATTCTCACATGAAATTAGCACACCTTTTAAATTATTATCTAGTATTTAAACACTATTTTTTTTTTTTTTAGTGATCTTAATGCAACAGGTTCTACAGACACCAAAAGTGTGGTGTAGGCTTCAAAAAAAAAAACTTCATTTTTCTTACATTTTAAATGTTCTGTTTGTGCAAAATTTCGAGAATCACCATAAGGGCTTCTTTGCATTTTTAATTTAGTAACTAACATATGAATAAATTTGCATATTAATTAGTTGCAGATTAAATCATGCATACATAATTGCCTCCTTACTGTGTTTAATGTTTGTCAAAATCTCCAGCCTGGTTTGATGGATGTCGTATGAAAGATTACAATTTGATGTACCCTTGGAAGTATTTACACCAATAATGCTAGATTCTTAATAGCAGAATTCTCTAGTTATATACAGTCACTAATAAACATGTAAGATAGGTACATGTCCCTTTGACTAAATTTTTTCTTTGCACCAAATCATTTACTATTCATAATCATTAATGCATCTCCTAATTATACAGCATATGTCTGTTAACCCTTTAGTTGCTGATATAGTCCAATAGTACCTTCTTTCTCTTTCTTGTCCTCCTCTGCAGAAAACCAAGTATTTGATAGAATCCAGATGAAACCTTCTGCTTATTTCTATATTTCTATGCTGCTCTGCAGAGATAGCTCCTAGGCCATTTATTCTAACATACAACTAAGAATCATATGAGCACTTTAGATTTTCTAGCTAAAGACCAAAAAATGGCCTGTGTGAACAAACCTCATAGCTATGGGATTTTCCTCTTTTATCAATTGTAAGAGTAATTTTTGAATTTCAGATACTTTATATTAAACAGTTAGAGCAAAGACATATTGCTAGCACATATGTCTTATTTAGGAATATAAGCAAAATGAGTAAAATTATTTGGTATATTTTATTGTCCTAAATATTATAATAAATTTAATGTCTGATCAAAAAGTGGCTGTGATTATTTTGTAATAATTCTGAGATCTGTATATTTGAAAATACCTATAACATGGATGCTCTTCCTTTGACAAAGTATAAAACCATCATTAAATATTTTTTAAAATCAATATTTTAGTTATTTGATTTTTTTAAAGTTTTATTTCATTCATGTAAAAAGTAGACTAAGTTTTCCCTGCTTCTTTAATATGTAAGCTGCTTATCACACTATTATCCTACATTAATGAATATTTCTACTGTGTAAAATATTATCCAAAACAAAGGTGTTAATGTCATTTTAATTTGAAATTTACAGTTAAATTCATAACACATATTGAAAAATATATACACAGTTCTGCTCCGATCTTGTTCAAGACTACTGAGCTATTCTAGTTTGAGTATACATTTTAAAATTAGCTTTAAATTTAGTTTGAGACTCTGGAAAATGTTAATTTATTCGGGCACTACCATTAGAGGCCAAAGGAAACTAAGGCCCAGGCCAATGATATTGCTTCAGTTGTATAAGGAATACATGCAGCAAAGGCATAGGATATATTTTGGGAAATCTCTGTTAAATATGAGGACTTGTTGACCCACTCTGTATTCTACAACGGTCATAATATGTGACTTGTACCTATTTTACCATCAAGTGTGTCACATTTATATGCCTCATGAAGACTACAGAGATTAAAATGAGGCAAACATAAATGGCCGATTTCCCTTATTTGAATCTGACATAGGAGAAATAATATCCCTTGGTCGCTTGCCTCAGGAACATCTCCTTACTTGCTACAAGGCAAAAAAAAAAAAAAAAAAAAAAAAAAAAATAGTTATTGATTTAGCAAAACATCATTTTGCAGCATGAAATAGCACATTAAATTATTTAGCAACGTGAAAATGAACCGAAAGCTGCAAAACTCATAAAAGGAAGCAAACAGTCAGACCCGAAACATATTTATCCACAGCCATTGTGCCTAGGTAATTCAGGGCATATGGTATGTAAATGATGTTTGGAGATCCTTGCCAAATCTACACACAACGGGATAAATTAAGGACAGGGTTCCCTGGGTGTCAGTCCCATGACTGTGGCCCGAATGCTCTCTGCTCCGATGTGTGTGCCTTGTTCTTGGCTTTTAGCAAATACGGCACTCAAATTCAGTGACGAAATCCAGTCCTTAGTCGGCATCTCAGGCATTATTCGTAATTCCCCAAAACTGATATATGACTAAATTTAAAATATAGCACCAGTTTGCCAAACTTTCCTCTTATTCCCACATTTCAAAAGTAAGATCTGAATAATTCATCAGTATATGTTTGGATACGAAGCCATATTTAAATGGGTTTTCTCAACAATGGAAATGAAGCACTTCTTGGCCACTGAACTGAGAAAGGCGGTCCTAAGTTTGACTTTTCTCAAGGTCAGGATAAAAGTGTTTTCTAGAATAGGGAGTGAATTATTTTGAACATTTACAGATTATAGTTCCATGTGAACTTAGTCACAATTTATGAATTCAACTTGATAATTCAAATAATTGTCAGCACTTCTTTTATTTTTGAATTACTTGGAAATGGATGCTCTCATTTCCAGAACAGAGAAGGCACCAAACCTTTCTCCATTTGTAGTTCATTTTCAGGAACCAAAAGGTTGCGCTGTTTCCTTCTCACAGAATGGGATTTCTTTCCTAAGCTGGGGGTCTCGGTACATACATTTTAATGCTTCATTTATCCTTTTTGATTAATCTTGGAACAATGTGATTGCAGAATCCACCTAAATCCCATGTCTCATCCATTACAGAACTTGACTATTTATTGGAATAAATGTAAAACTTATATCTTATAAATAAAAGGTATTCCAGGATGTTGTCTTTATAAGATAATGTTTTACTGTGAAGATTGCTTTACGATAATAATTTTTAAA
Source organism: Montemys delectorum (assembly GCA_019843815.1). Lineage (NCBI taxonomy): Eukaryota > Metazoa > Chordata > Mammalia > Rodentia > Muridae > Montemys > Montemys delectorum. Next base: position 11,002 of record JADRCD010208358.1, on the reverse strand, counting down.
AGATGGTGTCCTTAGTTATGTTTTTATTTGAATTAACAACTTGGACTATGTCCCTACTACTACCATTTCATTTGTAAAAGAAGTAGCATACTGATAACTATATAGGAAATGGAAATAGGCTTAGTCCTTATATATTGCTCTGTGAAACAGGTAAAATTAGAGAAAAATACTCTTGAGGTCAACCTCAATCAATGTTGTTTGCTATCACTTCCAAGTTTATATTAATGCAAGTGGTTGGGAATCTAAGGAGTGTACACAATTCCATCGAGCCTGTAGTTGGTGAACTGGAGGCAAAGTTATTCTGTGGCCGTCCCTCACTTCATTGAAGCTACTATGCACAGCTGTGCTTGCAACTCAACAACAGAGAGCAAGGCAATAGTCATTGGAAAATAGGACTCATCTTCCTTTCAACTTTATGGAGAGCTTGCAGCCTCCAAAGAACAACAATAGGGTAATCACAAGTTGAGATTACAGAGCCCAGATGAAATGAATCGCACAGGAGGGCGCCGTGGCGTGAGCTTACCTCCACAGTAGAAGCCTTGTGAATGCCAATGTGGTGAGCCTCACTGCAGTGCAGGCTTAAGTGACAGTCTTTGGACGAGATAAGAAACGAAACACCTGTGTTTCATTCAGAGACTCGAAGGCGTGTCTGGAGAGGTAGAAGGAGTGGAGATTTTCATTTTCAGTGAGGTTTTGTTGTTGTTGTTATTGTTGTTGCAAAATCATAAATGATAAAGTATCTCAATTGCAGAAAGTTATTTTATGAGTTGTTCGATTCAAAATGATTAGCAGTTTAAATTTTTTTTTCTTTTTCTAGAAACAAATAAGAATATAAAGGGAGAGTTAAATGAAATTTGTATCTTTCCAGACAGCTTGGCATGTCAGGTATAAAACTCTGGCAATTTCCTCCCAACTATCTGATAATTTGGGTGTAGGGAGGCAACCTGTATAGCTCTGAAGTATTGTATTGCTCCTGGGTGTTTTCGGCTGTGGCGTCAATAAATGAAGAGACTTTCTAAAAGATTAAGCTATAGAACAATAGCTTGGTGTAATGTTTGCCTTCTGACAAAATGTTCTAAGTAAGGGCCATTGAAAGTATATGGCTGTGTGTATACACTTCCTGTGTGTTAGGCCTATTTAACCCAGTAAGCCTTTGATAAGAGTTATGACTTACATGTACCCATATCTGAAGAGTATCTCATGTTTGTCTTTATGGAATGTTAGTACTGCTCTTATATAAGTTTAGTAACAAGCTCTACCTGTAATTCTAGTAAAAAGTACATCATATTATCATATTTTATCATACTGTCAAAATATGTTTAAACTCCCCCAAAACTAAGAAACTACTATCTACTAGTAGATATGGATGTACATCATCACAAACCCACTTAGAATAGAATCCTCTTAAATAGTCAAGTATCATGTAAACAAAAAGAAAAACACATATTCATTATACACCTACTAAGTGCAAGACTCCTTGTTGGTGGGCAACCACGATGAAGACTTTCTGCAAAGATGACCTTAGTTGTTTTTACAAGCAAGCATGCCTTTTACAATGCTTTAAAGAGGCCCAGTACCAGTAATGTTCATTGTAGACTAATAAATGCAGAAATTATATGACTCTTAAAAATCCAGTGATCGCAGTTACATCATAAATAATATAATCACATCTCCCATGGTAGCCTACCATGCAACATAGAAGCAAAACCAGCCATATGTCACTGTAATTATTGTTGAGTTTCTTTGTTATCAGCATGTTTAACAATGAGACAAATAACATGAATTGTTTTTTTTTTTTTATAGTGCCTAGAATCTAGTTAAATAGACTGTTTTGGCAAAGAAAACAAGCCAAAGTTAAATATATGAGAATTATTAAGAATGTTTATTCATTGTTTCCCTCCACAACAAGGAACACTAATGTCCCAGCCTGTGAGAATGAGTGTGTTCCACTCAGGGAAGGTCTGTGAGGTGGAATGTCTAAGGTAGAATATAGCTTAAATAAAGACAGATGACCCACAAAGGAAAACGGAACTCTGTGAAGCGAACAGGAGTGTACATCACACATGGCGAGTGTCTGAACAGTGTTGCCTTTCCAAGTGACAATGCATGTATCCATTTTATGTCTTTGGCATGTTGTTGGCTCTGTTGACTGCTCCACAGAGATGAAGGTAGGTGAGGCACTTTCCACAGCACCCTTTGGTGACGTTTGCGTGGGAGTGAGCGTGCTCTCTCCAGCACATGCATCAAATACAACTTTCATCACCTCTGCATTTCAGTAGCTCATTAATAAAAGCAAGAGAAAGACCTTGCCTATGAAATCAATAATAATGAGAACAAGTGAAAGCTAGTGGAATCGTTACCATAATAGTGCGTTATCAGTAAAACAGTGTTATCTGTTATCAGATGTAGTGCTGTTAATTTTTTTAGCTTAAGAAGATGCAATTTTTTTTTTAACAAAACGTATTCTCAAATTGAAGTTATAGCTAGTTAAGCTGTGTTTATCTGCAAACCTTCTCTCTGAACTTGAATTCTTTCTTTCTCTTTCTTTTGTTTTTTATTTGTTTGTTTGCTTGCTTGCTTGCTTCTTTCTTTTTGACAGGGTATGTAGCCTTGTCTGGCTGGCACTCAGTACATAGACCAGGCTTTCCTCAACTTACAGAGATCTGCTGGCTTCTGCCTCCCAGGTGCTGGGATTAGAGATGTGTGCAACCACACCTGGAAATTTGTTTCTTAAAATATATATATACTGTAAATTACATCTTATTTATTTCATGTGTTTGGCATGCTACACCTGCAGAGGTCAGGGGGAAACTTTCATGAGTTGGTTTTCCCCTGCCACGTGGGCTCTGGTGATCCATCTGACTGCAGGTGCCTTCACCTGTATCTCTCCAGCCCTCTCAACTTGACTCCTGTCATTGTGGAAAGAAGAGAAATAAATCTGCGGTCAGTTTCTTTTCTTTCTTCAACCAGTCAGCAGATGTGTTAGAGCTCTGATTATGTGCCTGTGACAACTGCAACATTGTTGTGCTGAGGCAATGAGCTTGAGGGACCATTTACTTAATAGCAATTCATGTTATTCAATATTTGTGGAATAACAGATGTATCCTAGAATGACCCTTATCTGGAAAGGTCTGCCCATCATGGTTCTGGATTGTAGAGAGCTTCCAGATCTGGCACACACTGTGGCCACAATCTGTCTGTTCCCTGAAAGTTACAGGGATTATCAGTGACGCTCTGCTTGGTAAGAGATCGAAGTAATTCTCAATATTTCTTATTCGTTTTGAGTTTATCTTCCTACGATTCTTAATTATAAAGCAAGGCAAAAGTTGTACGGTTTGCGGGATGATGGAGAGCTTTCAGCTCTATGGCTTATTTTCGTCAAGGAAGAAAAGATTTAGATGAACCCAGAACTCGTTCAGATTTCAAAAGGAAGTGAGAAATTCAGCTAGCATTTACAATTGTGTTCCTGTAGATTCTGCAGCTTGCCCGGTGAATTCGAGCATGGGAAAGGATGGTTTGGTTCACACACACTCAAGGTTTTTTGGTTGTTGTTTGCTGTTTTGTTTTGAAACCTGGTTTCTCTACGTACCCCTGACTGTCCTAGAACTCGATGTAGACCATGCTTGCTTCATACTCATAGAGATCTGCCTGCCTCCCAAGTGCTGGGATTAAAGGTATGCACCACCACTGCTTGGTGTTAAAGTAACACAAATACAATCAACTTATTTTTTTCCCTTTTTCATATTTGATCATTTTCATTTTAAGCTATGTAAACATTTAATAATTTTACTACTGTTTCTATTCAAGGAATATGTAATTCTTAGGAATCTATATTTTATGAGGTAAAGCTATACACTTTTTACTATCAAAGATAAGAGGAATCACTAGTTATATGTAGTGTAGTATCGCTAATAACTTTGAAAGATGCACAGTTCTTGCACTAAGTGGGTAAGGCTGACAATTTTCTGTGTCTTGTCCTTTCTGATCCATCCCTTTGCACCGTACACATTTACCTTATGATGGCATTAAGTACAAAGGTAATCAAACATGACTTGCAAGGCCTCAATAGATGTCAAAGTATGTGCCATATCCTGTAATAAAGCACTAAGGTTAAAATAACCGACCGGCTATTTTAAGTCATTTTTCAACTTAAGCATTTTATAGTCATGTTTGGAGAAAAGCAAATGCTGACATTTTGGGAAATGAATATCCTGTCAGGCAAAATAGAGGAAACTTTTGTTGTCACTGACTGGGAGCCGTTTGTTTGCAGTTTGGTACCAGTAACAATGACGCTGACTTTGGAAGATAGCTCAGTGGGGAAAGCCTGTTCACCTGAGTTTGATCCCTAGAACTTACATGGTGGTAGGAAAGAATAATTTTCTATAAGTTGTCTGCTACATATATGTACATGTACATACATACACACACACTAGAATTTTTTTTTTAAATTTTAAAACATTCTACTAACCTCTTTTGAATTAGTTATTTTTCTCAGCCATAAACGAAGAGAGGTAAGACCCTCACTCCATATTCCTTCCGGGCAGTCACCATGAATCCTAATTAAACTGGTCTAGTGTTCAGAGTCAGCATATGTCAACATCAGACTTTTACAGAGGAATTCTTGTTTTAATGTTGTTTGCATTAGACAAATGCTCATTCGTTTATTTCAGTTTACCTAGCAGAGGCCCAGAATTTTTCTTTTGGGATCCTCGTGAGATTTTCCTGGTGCATTGATGAAGATGATGCAAGACTTGTCTCACCTGTGCTGCTGTGGTCACCTGTGTTTATGTGTAGAGGGAGGACTTAAATTCGGGACCAAAGGTCATCCCCGGGTCATTTAGAATTGAGGAGAACATCCTTTAAAACAGGGAGGAACCACTGACTAGTACGACCCATCCTCTTGCCCTTAGGGAGTCTTGATCTGTTCCTGCTTCCTCCTTAAGATGCCATCAATTCTAGAAAAGAAATTGACTTCCAGTAACACAGAAAGTAAGTGTTTTAAGCAGAGTCTTTATAAAAGAGGAACCTGAACTGGACACTTGAAGGTTAGCATGGTGCTGTCCTTGAACACGCCGCTTTAGAGATTGCTCATTCTCAGTACCTGCACTTTCTATTATAGGCACTGTCAGAGAGAGCCTCTATAATATTTGAGAGTTGTTTGTTCTCTGTCCAGCAATTTGCTGTTCTGTTCACTCAGTGATGTCAAACTATTAAATGTAATCAACAGAAACCTCAGGAAATTGCTAGAATTCCACTCCAGAGGGGGTTCACCAGCCCTAGACAATTAGTCTATTTTGAATGAAAATTACTTGCTTTGTGGTACTACCCCCACCCCAATTATTATTGAGCAATGTACTAGGAAGCCAAATATCTATTCATAAGTTTGTTAAAAAAAAAATAAGTGTGTTGTTCTGCTGTTCATCCTGTGTACAAATTCCAATGAGCTTCCTCAATCCTATTTTCGGCAGAAAAAAAAAAGTTTTCAAAAGTGATTCTTTAGCCTAACAAATAGACTCAGAATTTCTCCCTTTAATTTTGGGGTAATTTTTTTTAAGCCTGTGCATCCATATGAAGAGATATAATCGATACAGAGGGACAGACAACCGCTCTCACATTTCATTCAGTTCAGACCCGCAGTCTGTCCTGGCGCTCACAGTCCAGGCAGCACCACAATCTGCGTCAACTTCCTCAGCCCCTGTTTTCATATTGTTCAGTGTGACGCTTCTTCCTTGTACCAAAGTACAAGTGGCTTGTTTGCATATGATGCTTAGAGATGTACTATGGATCACAATATATTGGAATAAACGATTAAAAGCATTTTTTCAATACTCACAGAGGGAAGAGACTGACAGCCTAGGGAAAACTAAAAAAGTAGATTTGAGTTTCCTCTTCCTCTATAAGATGTCCTCCCTCTGTGTTCAGAAGTGTTATTTGTGTTGTCTCTTGTAACTCCAAGAGACCCTATGGTGTATCTCAGGATTGAAGTTACTCACACTTGTAGGACCTGAGGAGAGAGGGTATGAACTTCCATGGGAGTCCAGCCTAGAGTTTCCACCAGGATCAAAGAGGCCCATTTGTGTCCTCTGCTCCTGCTAGTTGGTGTCCAACTTCATCTTATCCTCTAGTAAGTTAGCTTAGGCCGTGCAATCTCTATGAGGAATGGCACCTTGGAACTCTGGCTTAGTGAATTGTATCGCTCCTGAGGTCAGTTATGTAACTGGCATGTTCATGGAATGCTTTTCCAGAGCACAGTGAAAAGTGGGTGGGAGGGTGGGATGGTGAGTCCAGGCAGAGGAAGTACACACAGGATCCAGGAACCTGGCTTTCACATTGATTCTGCATGCTGCTCTATGTCTCCCACATAACATATCTGTGTGGTTGTTAATACACAATGGAAAACGAGGAACTCTTTTTCTGAAGGAGGACGAATACGGTCCAATGGTAAAAGTGAAATATTTATGGAACAAACCTGTTTTGAAACAAATATTTCTTTCACTGCTTACCTTATCAGTGTTAGGTACTTACAATTGATACGACTACAAGCTTATCTGTCCAGACATGAAGAAAATAAATATTTGGTCATGCCATATGCTATTTAAAAGTCTACACATGAATCCAAGCCATAAAAGAATCAAGTTGAAGATTACATAGGGACTTACATCTAGGAAGTCACAGTAGAAATTCAATTCCATGGTCTCCGCTAATGTCACTAATATTTGATACGTTTGTATAGTAAATGCTACTTCTAAAGTAAGTCCACTTTTATATTAGCCAATATTAACTTCAAATTATGATTCCATGAGAGCATTTTCATGCCACTGAAATGATTGGCATGACTCGTACTTTATATTTTCATTTTTACATTTGTTTATTTACTGTGTGCGCATGCATATATGTCTGTGTGCGTGCCACAGTGTGAATGTGGAGGTCAGGGGACAATGTGCTGCAGAAATCAGTTTTCTCCAACGCGTGGGTAACCATGGATCAAACCCAGGAACTCAGGTTTGGTGGCAAGACCCCTTACGTGCTGAACCATCTTCTCAGCCTTTATCCAAGAGTTGTTAATATCATATTTATTTTAAATAGATTTATCTTTTAATAATATTTATTTGAATTAGATACATTCTCTTAAATAATGAGCATAGTAACTCAAGTTAGAATTTTAATGAGAGAAAATGTTAAATTTTTTTCTTTTTATTATACTCTTGGGTGTGTGTGTGTGTGTGTGTGTGTGTGTGTGTGTGTGTGTGTGGTGGGGCTTGCACATGAGTACTCACAGAGGCCATAGAGTTCCAGTCGCCGTGGCACTGTACTTACAGACAATGGTGAGCCTCCTGCTGAAGTAGGTGCTAGGAATCAAATTCAGGTACTCGGGAAAAGCAGTATATGCTTTTTGAACAATCTCTCTATCCCCCAGGAAAATATTTTTAAAGTAGACCTCTTCATTGTTGCTATTATTATTATTATTATTATTATTATTATTATTATTGGTTTGTTGAGACAGGGTCTCTCTTTGTAGCCCTGGCTGTCCTGGAACTCACTTGGTAGATCAGACTGTCCTCAGACTCAGAGATCCATCTGCCTCTGCCCCGAAAGTGCTGGGATTAAAGGTGTGTGCCACTAGGCCCACCTCTTCATTGCTTTTTAAGAGCACATAAAGTATTTTACATTCTAAACACCTCGATATCAAGACAGAAGTAGATGTAGACTGTAGTTTATCAGAGTTCACTGTTTGATTGCAAAACTGCCACAGGCTTCCACAGTCACCACGGCAAATGAGAAAGGACAGAAAGAGAAAAAGAGGTAAGGGGCAGGGTAACGAGAGAGGGAGAGGGAGGGAGGAAGAGAGAGACTGACTGTTCATGTCTATGTGCCTGGGAGTCTCTGTACCTAGCTCATTATTTTGGTAATTAGATCTTTAATAAAATTGTATGTCATCACACCCAATAGGATTTTTTTTGTCACTGCACTTTAATTTGGATATTAAACATTAACCCCTAATTACAAGCCCTCAGAGCTTATTCAAATTTTTCATAATACAGCAGTCCATGTATAAGCATTTCCTACTTGAAGACCCACATCAACTTAGCTCCTGAGTTAAATCTCTCGGTTATACTGACTCCTGCTGGAGAGCAAGTGTTATAAATGCATGGCTTTCTCCAACACATCAGTTTTCTCAGTACTTCAGAGCAGCTCAGACAACCTCCTCCTGCTACCATGCAAGATCTGCTGTTCTTCTAATTTTACATACAGAAACATAATTTTGAATCCTAAGGAATCACCCGAAATCAATGTTAAAAATCTCATGGTACAGATATTCTCAGACTAATGGTCTACCGTTTCTAGACAAATTTCGAGTGCGTACCTGCTTGCCTTTGTAATTTTATGCTTTTTTTGTTTTGTTTTCTTGTTAGACCTAAGTCCTTTCAGGATGGTGATTATTTTCTTGCACAGAAAAGGCAGGGAGAGGAGGAAGTGTTCTCTCACTGATAACACACAGCTGATCTGCTCAGGGAGCTGCCTTCTCTCCTTTAGGTCCTGGAAGGAGCCAATGTCTGACATAGAGCATGCAGCTAGCACTCACACCTGGGCTGTCTGGCTTGGCCAGGCTCCCTCTGCTGTAGAGTAGCAATGCTGTCATTCCTATACCCATAGTCCCACCTGCCAGCGGGAGCCTTCCGGGCGTCATACATTTGTTCATTTTCTGGTATTGTCGCTTCATTCTCTTTTTGGTGTATGAAATGCCATCTAAGGCTTTTCAGTTTTCATCCCTGTCTTGGAAGTGAGGTGGAAATACCTCTCACAAGGGTCCTGTTATGAGAATTAAACAAGCGAAGGTCTTTGCTCTTTTAATTGCTTATCCTTGAAGATGTATTGAGTACCGTCTTCTCACCAAGAAAATGAATGGGAGAGATATTTGCCAAATGTGGGGATTTTATGTATAGTCTCACTTATTTTATTTGTTTTGCTGTCAATCACTGGATTGATGGATATCCTCATCTCTTAATTTATGACATTTACCTAATTCAACTATGCTACATAAAAGTGACCAGCATTGTAGAAGTAAACAATACATATAAACTTTAACATGATTAGTGACTTAAACAAGAACAAGGAGTTGTCATGTCCTACCAAATTATGTGATAGGGGCATGGCATTCCTTCTATGAGTCCATCATGCATGCATGTATCTATCCACCCATCCATCCATCCATCCATCCATCCACCCACCCATCCATCCATCCACCCATCTGTCCATTGTTTTGCTCATATTCAAAGCTACCACTTTATTTGGTTAGACATGTATTTGTATATTAGGTTTATTTAGACATTAGTGTTATGTAAGTTTGCAGTTGTTTTTCTGGAGGGAAAGGGTAGAATCTGCTCTAATATGCTCTGTGGTTGGGAGTGTTTGCTTGTTTGTTTCTTTCTTTTCACCTGTAACAATTTGTTGTCTATGTCTTTGAAATATATACAATTGCTCCTATTTGAATCAAACCGGTAATTGCTGGTCATACTTTTCATTATGCTCTGCTTGCATCTCTTGTCCGCATGGTCATGTCTCTGTCAGGTAGAATGTTGACCTGTCTTTGAGTGCTTTATCATTTCTAGGATGGAGCTTAACTGGAATTTGGGAATCATGTAAAAGGTGTTTGTGGAGTGGTTAAATGAACATATTAACCAAGGGTCTGCTTTCAAGAACTGAAGGATTTGAGTAGTTACAGGTTCAGTGATGTAATCCATTCAACCCACAAGATCTTACTTAATACCTCGCTACCTTTCTGGGACTATGACACCAATGCCTTGAGAGTGTCTGTTCAAAAAAATCCCCAGTTTTCTGTGACATGGTACATGTATGTTGCAAGCACCAAATGTGCTTCACTTCAAATATATCTTATCAAGGAACTCTTGGAAAAAAAATAACAAATTGCTAACTAGTTTCTAAAAGAAAAAATGGTATTAACATCTTTTAGTAATCAGTTTTATTATTTAATAAATATTGATGGTTAGTTTCACCATCTACTGCATTCCCAATGATGCTTGCTAGTTAAGTACCAGAGAGAGAGCTGGCTCACTGTTTAGCCTGACTGTCATTTCAGTGATGAAAGGGGCCTCATTGCTAAGGCCTTGTTTGTTAGGTAGACACTGATACAAACCAGTAAAAGGCCTTACAAACTGTCTGCCTAAGAGCCAGACTTCTTTTTAAATTATTATAAAAACACATGGATTCTTACATATAGCTCTAGTCGTCTGTGCTCGCTCCCCACGCATCACACTCAAGATTTATCACGAATGATATTTCTGTCACAAAGACAACTTCAGAGTCTGAGATTGAAGAACTGTCTCAGTTGACAAGGCACTGACTTGAGTTCTGTTAAGTGACGCGTACTTCAAGGGCAGCAAAGCAAAACCCACACACCACTGGATGACAGACAATGCATCCTACCTCACTGGGCATTATTCACAAATAACCCTTCAAAGTTGTACATCTTTATTAACCAATACAAATGCACACTTTTGAAATGTTAGAATCTTTTTTTTTGCATCAGCTAATGAATCCTAAAAGCTTAATGTTCTAATCCTATTTGAACTAGTTTTCTTCCACGTGCCAAATCAAAAGACCTTAAAGTCTTCTTCACTTTATCAAATAAAAGTATTTAGTAGTACCCTTCTTGAAGAAATAAGATCCTTACCTTTAAAACTATGAATTTATAGTCCATTGAAGTATGAGTTTATATATGGAGAGACTTTTGCATCTTTGGAAAAGGTGCAAGAAAATAGATTTAATGTAGATGAAAAGAGATTGTTTATGGAAAGGGTCCAAGGCTCCTAGCAGTCACATCCAGAACGTTAGATTAGGTAAGATCTAGAGGCTGTCCACTAAATAAGGGGTTTCCATGAGAACAATGCAGGGACAATAGCGACAATCCTACCCCAACTTCTCTCTCCAAATTCCAGCGTCCGTGTTCTGGTTTTCACACTCTGTCCTGTAGCAGTGGGCA
>JADRCD010208357.1:0-60607 GCA_019843815.1 Montemys delectorum | reverse complement strand
GGGGGGGTCAGGTCTCTGACAAACATGCTCACTTGCTCCTTGATTTGCCACCTATTTCCTTGGAACTTTTGGCTGAGAACCACAAGTGTTCTGATGAGATAGGCAAGCATACGTTAGCAGCTTTGGACTTGGATTAGACTATCTGTGCCTTTCTCTCATAACCATGCACTTGGATGGTGGAGAATCTTATGTGCAAGGATTGTGTGCATACAGCACTGTCCAAACAACGCACCCAGCAATCTGCTGGCAACACCTGAACCAACTTGTATTGAGATGCCACATATACCAGCTTTAAACATTGGAAGTATATCACTCAGCCATGGGATGATTCAGCTTGAACTGATTTTGAGTGCGTGGGTAATAATGGTGAAATTGAATACTCACATGAACTTTTAGGGAGAGTCCGTTATTTATCACCTTATGCCTATGCATAGTTGAGTATGCATATGATTAAAATCAGATGCATCATGGGAAGGACATACATAGCAAAGAAACAACTTAATCTGTCATTCAAAATGGGGAATGACCCAAACCCTAGTAACTAAGATCCTTTTTCTCTTGAACCCCATAAAAGGAAGTCACGAAGACTAACCCTTGAGTATTTTCAACCACACAGCCTTCTCGTCTCTGATTCCGATCTTTGCTTTAAATAGAATTTCTCTACTACTTTGCAATCTGTGTGGGCTTTTGTTTCCTTGAATAAGAGGCCAAGATTCTGGAATACCTGGTCTAGATCCCGAGCACTGGTAACACCGAGGGGAACTCGGAGAGAACCCTCTGACCTACTCTTCTCTTTGAAGAACTGGACAAAAATGCCATGTAGTTGCAAAGATAAAATGTGTTCTGAGGCACATTTGGGGTGACAGGATCTTCCCAACTTATTCATTTTTCTTCATTTAAAGTATGCTAAGGTCTAGCTATTCACTTAGCCTTGGATTAATGTGTCCAATACCAATACAAAGTTACTATCAGTCTATGTTTACAATGTTCACAGTCTCCAAAGTAATCCCTTGCCTCCAAAGTGAGCACCAGATATTATCAGCTGGAGAAAGGGAGCATCCACATGCTTAGGGACTAGAAGGAATCCCAGAGGTAGCTTTCTGCTGAAGAAACTCACATGCATCCCCTCTGAGTTGGAGACAAAAGTCAGGGTTGAAAGTCCCCGAGCCCCAGATTATTATGGGATCTTCTCATGACGTGATCGCAGCATATGCACATATGAAGGAATGTAAGAAGATGGGATTCTTGGATGCTGCTCTGAATATTATAGGTGCTTTGGACACTGAGTAGCAGCAGGTGCTGGGAAGGTGCCCAGGGATTACCTATCTTCTTTCAATGTCTATGCCACACAGAACATTCAAGGTGACTATATTGATTGTGCTAGGGGAAAAGTTTCTGTCGAAAATCAGGGCATCCAACAGTTTGGCTAAGTCAAGACCCAAGATAAGGCAGATCTTACCTAAAAGAAAAAGAAATTCTGTAAATTTCTGCTTTTTGGACCTTTGTGGCGGATGTTAGCAAATACTCATGGTACTTGGGGTGTGGCTGTTGTTGTTGGGATCGGTGAAGTGTTCACGAGCAAGGATTAGGGCATGGCTTTCCTCTTTTGACCCGACTAACTCCTTGAATGTATGCTCTTGAGTGTACATGCATGTGGGTGGGGTGGAAGGATGAGAGGTCTCCCTCTTGTGACGGAGAGAGCATCTTTCATGGCGTTAATTGATACAGAGGCATGTTCAAGTGGCATTAAGAAGATATGCTAGTGAATGTACAGTCTTCCTTCTTTTTTTTTTTTTTTAAATGTGTCTAAAAGTGCCTGTCAGAAGGTAGGCTCAGAGTTAGGAGGGGGTTGAGGGCTATGTAGCAGAGGTGTGAGTCACACATGTTACTCGATGGAAGCAAAACAAATGAGGAAAAAAAAACAGAACAACGGGTCTCTGATAGAGTGGAGGGGGCTCTGCAAAAATCCTCAATAACAAATGGTTGTGCCTCAGGTCATCCACAGCTGCGGTGGAGACCCAGCTGGGAGGTTGTAGTCCAGCAATCCTCTCGGGCTAACAGTCTATGCTCTTCAGAGCTCTTGTACACACTGCCACATACAGCTCCCATAGGTCCCTCACTCTTCTTTCACGGGACCCTGTGTTTCTACTGGTTCTTCACTGGGAAGGGGAAGTTGTTAGGCGGAGGCTAGGGCAGGAAGTGGGGAGGAAGCTGGGCAGGCCTTCCTGTCTGGTCATCTGAGCAGCCTCTCCTGCTCAGATATTGGGGACCCACTTTGCCTTGCTTCTGTTTGAAGAGTTACCGTGCACATTGGCTCACTTCAGGGTTCTCAAAAGTCCTTCAGGAGAAGCAGTTCTGCTTGACCCTGGAACACCTGCTACCAGGTTGCTGCTGTCTATTGCACAGAGCAGAGCAAAGAGTGATTTTGGTAGCACTAATCCACAGTATCAAACCCAGACAAATGAGTAGAGATTTAGCATACCTTGAAACTTGCCCTCAACTCAGCGTTTCCCCAGTCTCAATGCCTCTTGCCTCTGTTGCTCTTCCTCTCTGCATCCCATGCGTATCAGTTACTTTTCTATTGCTGTGATTAAAAATACCATGACCCAAGGCACCTTAGAGAAGATGAAAGAGCTTATTTGGGCTCATGGTTCCAGAGGGCTAGGATCTATGACGGCCAAGCAGAAGCCATGGCCGCAGGAACAGCTGAGAACTTAGTACTCAAGCCACAAACAGGAAGCAGAGGGAGTTAACTCAATATGGCGACATTCTTTTGAAACCGCAAAGCCTCCCCCAGCAGCATGCCCCCTCCAGCAAGGCTCAATCTTCCCCAAACAGTCACCAAATGGGGACCAAGTATTTAAATTCTTGGAGACCTGTGGAGGACATCTTATTCAAACTGCCGTACTATGGATCCCCTTCCTTGGACATTCGAAATGTTCCTGACCAATTGCACACCCTCTCACCCAATTTATATGAGAGGTCACTAACCTCCTTTTGGAGATACATTACTTTGAAGAAGTCATTCATTTGAAATGAAGATATTAATTCAGGTGTGCTGTAGCCCAACCCTGTTTGTACTCTTTGAGGGAAAAGAGAATGAGACACACATTGAAATTAAAACAAAAACAAAAACCAAAAACCTTTAAGTCAAGGGATGAAGCCTCTGCAGAATCCAGCCCTGCCAGCATCCTGGTCTTCCACTTCAAATTTCAGAGTCTAGAGAAACTAACTGTTGGCTAAGGTGCCTGTGGTGGTTCACTGTAATGACAACCTGAGCTGGGCTCCCCAGGTAGACCCCAGAACTGAAAGTGCTCCCCACTATCACACACTTGTGCTCCCTGCACCCTGGAGTTACCATTACCGTCAGTTTCCACAATAGACAAACCTAACATAAAACCAAACACTTCCATTTGTCTTCTGGCTTGCTCTGCAGTGTGCTTTGGTTCTAATAACATTCCGTGGATTCATCTAGCTGAAGTGAGTCCCTGATGCAGGTGCCTGAGAACACCAGCACAGCTCTTCTCTCCCTGCTTCTGGTATGATAAGCTGTGGGTGCTTACTATTTTACCTTCTTATTGGGCCTCTTTTTGTAGAAGCTTGTTCCATGGGCTAGTAGGTGTGGAGTGCAATGGTTGGCATTTAAGAGACTCTCAGTGATTGTTTTCTAGGTGGAATGAAACACTGCTTCTGCGTTCACCCAGTGGAGAGGAAGGTTGCGTATCACTGCCAGCCTGGCATTTGTTTGGGGTGCTGGGCCTTCTGATAGTATCTCTGGATCAGGGAGGGCTTTGAGGAGGGATTTTTTAAGAAAGCCCTTGATAGATGTCGTGGAGGTGAAATCCAGAGCAAGGCTTTAGAGAGCTGCCTGATTGGACATCTTGATTGACTGGTTTTCCTGGACCTCAGGGTTTTTCATGCAGAGCAGACCCAGTAACTACATGAAGACAAGGGTGGATGACGCGCAGACTCCTGGCCTGTGGGCTCAGCTCCGTTAGAGTTCCTTCCAGTGACCCAGTGGAGCCAGAAGGCACAGGTGACTGGAAAGCAGCCAAATCTTGGGCCAATTTTGGGTCCCTAGATGGGTCATTGTGAGTGTCAGGCCACCGGCACTAAACTGGTGGGCTGCACGTGCAACTTGTCATGCGTGGTAGCCACACATCAGTCTGGGTGACCCAGCCCAGGGGAGACACCCCCTGGAGCGGCACTCTGACACCCTCTACTCTGATCTAAACACAGGTTTTTAATTTCCCAGTGTTCTGCCCTTTCTCCCTCTCGCTGGTTGGCTTCTCTGTCATTTCATTTCCTGCTGTGTTCTCATCTTACAGCAAAGGTGAACGGAGCTGACCTCTCCTTGCCCCAAAGCAGAATAAAATACAGAACAGATTTTTGTGAATAAAAATAGAGGCGAATACCACCAGCCAGTCTCTGTGTGCTCCACAAGGTCCAGCTGGTCTACTTCATACTGGCCCTACAGTTTCAACCTCAGGGCAGAGAAGCCAAGGCAGGGCCAAGCCCTGGGGCAGGCAGTGAACAGAGGCCAGCGCCCTAAGCCACAGTGAGGCTAGACCAGGTGGTATTGGACAACTCTTTCCTGTGGAGGGCAGCTGGGAACATGGTGACCTCCTTTCAAGTTGCCCTTACCAGGGGACCAAGGAGGAAAAATTGAAATGCTAATACCTCATAAGAAGGAAATATCTAGAACATTGGGGAAAATTACAGGGAGGATGCAACTCCTTAGAATAGTAGCAGCGACTGGTTAGAGTCAAACAGAGACCCCAGGTTGGGACCTTGTTCTTCTGCAACAGGCTGTGTTATCTTAGGCAAAATGTTTCACCTCAGTTTTGTCATCTGTGAAATGGAGACAGTGAGGGAGGTTTTGGAGGTGAACTCAGAGTTAAGCAAGACACCGCATCTTATTCGTGAAGTTCTTGTGGGAACTATGATGTACACTCTTTGCATTTGGCTGTTAGCTTGACTGTCAGTGCGACCCTCTGGGATTTCATACTGCCAGCCTTAGTCTCTCAGAACTATCCAGAAGTTTTGTCAGCTTTCTACACAGACCAATGCTTCCTCTTGTCTCTGTTTGTGACAGATGCCAGGCTTTAGAGCAGGTTCTCTGCTTCGGCATTTGCCACTGGGGCACAGCTCCCAATCGTGCTGGCTAGCAGGTATGCTTGTAAATGCTTCATTAAATAGCTAGATGCACAAAGGATTGCTCTGGCTGATGTCTAACACCTGTGACTTTGCAGGGCTCCCTCTGCCTCCCTCCACCATTGCAAATGTCATAATTCAGGAGGCACTTGAAAAAACTCGTTCCCTCTCTCCGATGTGAACAGTGAGGGCAGGGCACATCAGAGTGGCCAACTCCATGTTTTGGCCAGGAGTTTCTGGTTGGTTTGCCCTGGAGCTCCTCACTCACTGCTCCAGAGGAGCCCACACAACAGGCTCTCATCCCCCTAGGCTCAATGTGGGAGTGGGCTAGGGATGCTCTTCTCATTCTTGCCTTGCTATTTCACTTTCTGATGGCAAAGTGCACTCCTTTGCCTTTTAAAGAATCAGTGTCCGATGTCTCGCTTGGGAAGGAAAAAGTGAATTGGATCCTTGCTAACACAGTCTTCCATGTAAAGAACTCAGGTCTTGCTTGATGCTGCTGCCTCCTGTTCTGATGCTGCTGCCCCCTGTTCTGAAACACAGATGGTTGGGATAGAGTTCATTCTTTTCTTCACTTTGGCATTCAATACACTTCACTGCCTCTCGTAGACACCCAGCACTTCCCATGTATCACAAACCCATAGCTCTTTCTATACCTTCTTTCTCTATAGGGGCCCCAGCTGTTACCAGAGACTGTTCCAAGTCTTGGGGCTATCTTCAGGCCAGAGTCCTTACCTTAGAGCTCTGATGATTTTCTTTAGAGTTATACATTTTCCTCAGCAATGAGAGCTGTTTCTCAACAGAATGACAAGCTGGAAGGAAGGGTGGAAGCTCATCCAGCTTAGTAGGGTCAGGAAGGAAGGTCCAGGAGATCCGTTAACTGTGCTCAGTGTAGGAGTGGGAGCCTGCAGCATGGGTTGAAAAATAGATACCTGGCTGACTGCTGTGAGATATCATGGAGGCTCTTCTTGGGCATCATCTCTGAGATTCTGCCCTCTCGTCAAAACCTTATCCTCAAATCTTCTATCCTGTCAGTAAGCCCTTGAGAGGAGAGCATCTTTGGGCTTTCTGGAATCATGTTGTCTCTTCTTCTATCTCATATGGGCCTGGAGTTCACACAGGTCCTCCAGCATGCAAGGGTCGGCTGAACACACAACATCTGAAGGCGGAGGTCATCTCATGAATCATTCAACAAACCTCCCAGAGGAGGGTGAGTTAGTGCTGGCAGGACAAGAAACGTGACAGAATGGCCCAGAAAAGATGAAACAAGAGGAGCACTGGGGACTGCTTTGGATATTCGTCATCTTGTTATTTTCCCTTTGAGATTAGAGAAACGTATCATCTCTAGATCCTGTGTGGCGTGGCTTGCATGGTGTCTGGAGATAAGGCACTGCACATCCACTGGAGAACTGTCCTCAGGTTATGGTCCAAACTTCAGACCAGGTCTGGTTACCAGTTAGCACTTTGTGGTATGTAACAGGCT
This sequence comes from Montemys delectorum, assembly GCA_019843815.1. Taxonomy (NCBI): domain Eukaryota; kingdom Metazoa; phylum Chordata; class Mammalia; order Rodentia; family Muridae; genus Montemys; species Montemys delectorum. Next base: position 53,970 of record JADRCD010208357.1, on the reverse strand, counting down.
AGATGTGGATTGAAGTGTGAGCTGTATTTCTAACTAAGGGTTGAGGTAAAGTGGTTAGAGCATCGTGGAGTTACTAGGGAATCCCATGCTTGGCGGTGGCGGCGGCGGCGGTGGTGGCGGTGGTGGCGGTGGTGGTGGTGGTGGTGGTAGTGGCGTAATGCTGAGCCCCTCCCAGGGAGCTTTGGCAATTGTAGAATAAAACCGTAAAAGCCAACCACAACATTCCTTTCCTAAGAGCTGGGAGGGAAGTCGAAGTCCCTCAGTTAGAAATTGGAGGCTGGGGTTCTGAGCTGTGATGAGTTCCATGCTTACTAAGAGCCTTATTAAGCACGTTGCTAACTTCACTTCCACCTAAGGCTTTCTCTCTGAATGGTGAAAGCAAAGATGCCTGTGTGCCCTGCTGCCCTCTGGTGGCAATCTCTGGAACTCACCACAGCCTTGCCGTCTACCTTGGATTTGTTGAGGGTTGTCACTTTCCAGATTTTCTTGTCTCTTTGTCAGAAAGGTCAGGGCGAGATTGATTTCCAGGTGATTTTGTGGATCCCAACATGTGTATTAGGAGATCTATGCAAAGTCTTTCCTTATTCAAATACTCACTCTGTGGGGTATGGGAGAAGGTGTGGCTCAGTAGATGAGAAAATTACTACGGAAGCAAGAGGATCTGAATTCAAATTCTGTGCACTCCCATGAAAATCCAGTATGGCTTCTTATGCCATAACCTTATCATTGGGGGCAGATACGGGTAGATCCTAAGAGTTTGATGATGAGCATGGTCTACTGTGCATACACACACACACACACACACACACACACAAAACCTCCTCAAGATATGGATCCATGGAATGGGGCAATGAAGAGAGTAAAGATCTGCTTTATAGTCAAAGGTTTGATGGGCTTCAGAGCACTTAGCTGTGTGCCACACACTTGAAAGGCATCTTACAGCTCTAAACGATGATTTTTTTTTTCTTGAAGCCAACAGAGTGGGACTTGATGTTAGAAACTTGAATGAATTGTCTCTTCAAGTTTCCTTTGCATTACTTTTCTGATGGCGCTGCACTTATTCGTACTTCCCGTTAAAATTTGTACCTAATTAAACTCCATTTGGTCTCTGACCTTGTGTAAGAGAAATAGCTTCACAGCAGATTTTCTTCCTTAACTCTTATGCAGCATTACTCTGAGGCAAATGTCTACTAAATTACAAGGAGACTGGATGCTTCTCAGTATTGTCTCTGGTTCTACACAGGTCACTTGTCTGTAGACAACTCAGAGGCTTTGTATTCATGACCAATGCATCTTCAAATGCTTGGAAGTTGAGAGCTTGGATGTTTGCATTCAGTAGGAGTTTAATAATTGGGTACTAGAATTTACTCAGTGAATGAATAGAAGGGGGTCTCAGGTATGGTACTTGAGCTGGAGTCATAGTACCTGGCATGTGATGCAGATTGGGTGAGCAGACTCCTTTGTTGCATGGCAGGAACAGAGGAACAATCCAGAGTCAACTTGGGATATTTCAACAATGACTCTGAAAAACCTGAGTATACATCAGACACAACTAGCATCAAACCATGCTTCAAAACAATAATAGACTATTAAGTCATTTTATGGGGATTGTGAGTGTGAAGCAGGGGTTTTTTAAACTTTAGACAAGTCTCACCCTATTTATCACTTCAAGAATCTCCATGAGAGTTTGACTTGGGGGACCATAACTAGTCAACTACAGCCAAGACATTAAAAGCAAATATCTGCTCCATAGACAAAAGTCTGACTCCAAGGCTTAGTTCAAAGCAGGGTCCTTAGCTTAACAGTGATGAGATTCACTTCCTTTTAAAACTTCCCATGCTGGAACCACTTTGGACAGAAGATAGAAATAGTCCTGGAGCTTTACGAGCACTAATGAAGATGTGGAGAAAATGTTAAGAGCATATTTGAGTTCTTGTCCACACCCTCTCCCAACCAATCTAGGAGAAAATGTCTCTTTTATTCTCTTGGGTGGAAATGGCCATTGTTTCTAATGAGAGAGAACAAAATGTAGCCTTAACGTCTCCCAACACCAGAAAATTTGCTTAGTGACATCAGTGCTCACAGAGACATGGACTAGATGGCAATAGTCATGCAAAACATCAATTGCAATGCAATTTAAAGGGTTAATGCGACTAAATGATATGATTACAGGCTTGAAAGGAGCACTGAAATTCTACAAAGTCATTTACAGCAACCCTTCCCAAAGCAGGATGATCTTTAAAACAAACACACACACACACACACACACACACACACACACACGCACAAACACACACACTAAACCCACAGGTAAATACTTGTATTTTAATGGGTTATATCTTCATTTTAACCCAATAAAAACCTAAACAGCTCATATAACTTACCTGTGATCCTGTGACTAATTCTGTGACTAGTTCTGCTTATGAAAAGCCCAGAGAAGGAGCAATGTGAAACAAAAGACAAATAAAGGAAGATATGTCAAAGAAAACTGAAACTAATATGTAGTTAAAATTATGGGCTAAATCCCCAAACAGTGAAAGTCGAGGAATACATTCAAAGGAAACATTACTTTTTTCCATCCAATACTGGGCACTGAATACAAGGCTTTGGACGGAACAGGTAAGTACTCTTACCACTGAATTGTATCCAGCCATGGGTATTACATTTGTGCCATTAAGTCCTTTTAGGGGCAATTTTGGAGTTCATTTGAAACAAAAACAAATAATCAGAAACTACCAGAAAATTGGAACAAGGTTCAGTCAGGTACTGTGGGTGCGTTTACTGAAGTCTTGGGAATGTGGCCACTCTTTGGTTATGGGGGGCCTTGTAAAGCTGTGTCCCTGGGACTCCACCTGTGAAGCCCACTATCAGGCAGAGATGACAGTGCGTAGTGCCTCCTTTTAGGTGGATGGATTTTCTTCTAAAATTGAGCCCAGGAATCCTCCCAGGCAAGCAGAGGATTCCAGAACTCTTCCTCCACTCTTACTATGATATAACTTCTCCCTAGCACCGCCATACCCACCAGGACATCATAGCAGAGGGCAAGATAATAGGCAAGGTTTCCCTCTACCATCTTGGGGTGTGACCAGATGAAACCCCTATGTTATATCTCTTGAACAAAGGCAAGGGACTGGGCTCCCCCTTGGCTCATATTCCCCAGGCTTTAGAGTCAGAAAAATAGCCAGAGAAGGTACATTAGAGGACAGCTAGGCTGCCTAATATATTTTCCAAGCATATTTCTTATAAATATTCTGAAGTAGAGAATATGTTCTGAAGCTGGACTTGTTCCAAACTTTTGGGGGACATGGATCAAAGTGGGGTGTGAGACACTGGCATATCGTACAAGGAGGACTCACCTTACTGAGTGCTCTCCTGGAGCAGGTACACAGACCGTACCCAGAGCTGGTGCTGGGGATGTCATTTGGTGGTCTGGGAGTTGCTGATTGCTTTTTTTGTCACAAAGCCTTTGATTTCTACTGGCTCATGTGTACACATGTGGGTATTCCTGGTGGCCTGACCATTGAGCATAATTAAAAGAAATGATTGGCTTTCTCTTGATGCAAACATCTGGTTTTACTTGAAACAAGATGACTTAGCTGTTTGAGAAACATTCTTGTAACCCTGGATTCACATTTTCTTCTTAAAATATATATTTTCTCTGTTCGGGCAGCATGGTAATGTAAACACTCCATGTAACTGACAACCGACACTTTCAGAAGTATGTGGGGCTCCGAGCACCGGAGGAACCGCAGAATGATTGCATTTTTGATTTGATCACTGGAAATCTGTTTCAACAGTCACTCTGATTTAAACAATTACTCTGATTTATACTCCAAACGCTGTAATTTGCAGAAAATGTAACCATGTGAGGACATTTTGTAGAGTATGTCTTGGCAACTCCTCTGTTTTGTTGTGATGTCATTCCCCTTGGCTTCAAGGAATTGCAGAGGGAGCAGAGGAAGGGAAACAGGGCTGTTCTTTTGATGTGTTTTCTTGACCGCCATGGAAAATGCTCCCAAGACTTCCTGGCCTATCCTATCTTACTCCTTACCCCTAGGGCTACCTCTGCAGGGTAACAGATGGCATTCAGGATGGATGCAATATCAAACTCTCCTGTAGGTCAAGTAATTCAGCCCAAAGGATGTGCTAAGTGATTCTTATGGTCCTATCTTCTGTTCCTACAATTTAGGCAGGGCAGGTGGAATGTCTACTCTTACATGACCTACACTCTAAGTCATGAGTATCAATCTTTTCATTGCCCAGGAAGGAGGAAGGCTTACTTAGTTCAAAGAACACTGCCAAGGTTCTAGAGCAAGCTAGTATCAGAGCAAGGAAAGGAACATTCTGTAGAAGCTTATTGACGTAGACAACTGTACGTTGGTCCTGTTTTGTGTGTAGAGAATTCCTCCCAATAAAATGAGAAATAAATCACTTGCGGATCTCATTAATGTGATGAAATATCTGACAAAAGTCAACCTAAGGACGGAAGGGTTTGTGCTGGTTCATAGTTCTAGGGACTACATTACAGCAGGGAGGGCGTGGCATCAGAGCAGTCTCATTGTGTCCACAATGAAGGAATAGAGAATGGTGAATGAACGCTTGTGCATATGTTGCTATCTCCTTTGTATTTAGTCCAGGAACCCTGGTCATGGGAATGGTATTGTTCATATTTAGGGAGGATCTTTTGTCCCAGGTAACCAAATGTAGAGAATCCCTCTCAGGTATGTCTAGGGATTTGTTTCCATTGTAATTCAAATCTATGAAGGTGACAGTCAAGTTCAACTATCAAGGTCAACAGGGTCATAAATAAGAAAAGAAAAGGTGGTTCATGTTCAGCTTGTGGGAGTTAATGTTCAATATTAGCTCTGGTTTCATCTGCCACGCTCCCACTTCACCTAACTGTCCTTGTGTTGCTGGGGAGAAAGCCATGAAGGGCTTGAATGTGAACTGACCATATAGACTCTTATATTTGAGTACCTGGTGCCCAGGTGGTGCTGTTTGGGAAGGCTGAAGAACCTTTAAGAGGCGGAGTCTCACTGGAAGGTGCTGGGAGTGGATGAAAATGTAAGTGGAACATGCTAGGGCTGGGGGAAGAAACGTGTGCAAACTTTCCTAAGCTATTTTCAGCTTTCCCGTAGCACATCTGGGATCTAGACATTCCCATAGGCCACCCAAGGGAGCCATCCTAGCAAGTGACTCAGTGACCTTGGAACAGATGTATGGGTGGACCTATTAGGTCATCGATATCTGGGGATGTGGTAGATCCTGAGTCAGTCAGGGAAGCTGTCTTAGTTTCTTTTCCAGTTGCTGTAATAAAAATGTCCTGACTAAAACAACTGAGAGAAAGAGAGAGAAAGAGGAAGAGAGAGGAAAAGAGAGAGAATCAGAGAAACACACACACACACACACACACACACACACACACACACAGAGAGAGAGAGAGAGAGAGAGAGAGAGAGAGAGAGAGAGAGAGAGAGAGAGAGAGAGAGAGAGAGAGAATCTTGAATTGCAGTTCAAGAGGGTTATAGTCCATGATAGTGAGGAAGATGTGGTAACAGGCACAGAAGGCTGGCATGTATGCCAGCTAATGCAGGGAGTAAGGTGTTCATATTCCATCCATACCAAGGGAAAAGGGTGAACCAGAAGTGAGAGATCCAGGTATAAGGCCTCAAGGCCCATCCATAGGAACTTGCTTTTTATTGGGAGGCTCCATATTTTAAAGCATCCACAGCCTTCCCAAACAGCTTTATTGCTTGGGCACCAGGTACTCAAGCATAAGAGTCTGTAGGGTCAGTTCACATTCAAGCCCTTCACTGCTTTCTCCCCAGCAGCACAAAGATACTTAGGTAGCCTGGGAGGGTGGCAGATGAAAACAAAGCTAATATTGAACATTAACTCCCACAAGTTGAACCCTACAAAACATAGGCCACCTACTTTTTTATGACCTTGTTAACCTTGACAGATTAACTTTGACCGTCAAAGACCACAAGAAACTTACTTTGGTATCTCAGTAGGTAACAAAATAAAATGCCTTTCTTCCTGGCATTTTCCTTCTAGTTTCCCAACATTAGGGAGCCTGCAGGTGTCACCCCCGAATTTCTTGCATATCATCTCTCCTGTCTATAATTCCTTAGAACAGGAAGGGTTGTATCCCTGCCATTTTTCCTTTCTCCATTTTCCTCTTGGTTGGACAGTAGCTATCATAGACTATATTGTAGAAGAAGTGATGCGATCTGAATTTCTTTAAATGTTTTCCCCAAAGGTACAGTTATCACTTGACTGGACATCTGTTTAGAACTCTATTTAAGTACCTCATTGCCTTCTGAATGTGGATACCTAATAATAGTACCAAGCTAATACTTTTTCTGTCTCCTTTCTCCACTACTTCTATCCATACTATGCTTTTAATCTTGATGAATGTGGTTATTATCCACTAAACTGATCAAATGAAACATGTATCATCCTTGAGTTCCCCCTTTCTCTCTTGACTCACATTCAGTTCATCAGCAAATCACATTAGCTCTAACTTCAAAGTGTGTCATATAGCTCAGACATTTTTCATAATATTCATGCTTGCTTTAAGATACTCTTTCTCATTTGGACCACAGTAGCAGCCTCTGAACTGGGGTTCCCATCTCTACGTTTGTCCCTAGAGAGCTAATATTCTCATCTGGTGATTCTGTCCTCCTCCAGGGGACATTTGACCATATCTGGAAATGTTTTTGGTTATAACTCCTGTAAGCATGGAGGAGAGAGTCAATGGGTGTCCAGTGGATAGAAACCATGGCTGACATTGACAGTTCTTCTATCCGTAAGATGCTCCTCTTCCCAACAAATTCTTTGGTTCTAAAAAGTGAAAAATACTAAGATGAAGATGTCCTTCTCAATACAGGAGCCAGTAGCCAAACTAATCTTTCTAAACTACAAATTAAAATATTTTATTTCTCATTAATAACAGTTACACTTTCTCTTGCTGTAAAAAAAAAAAAACATTATTTACTGGTTTACAAAGCTCAGTAAAACCAATTGCCCACTGACTATACCAGATTCTCACTTCTTTTTTGTCTATTTATAATGACCAACAGCATGGGTTCTTCTTCTTGCCTTTAATCTCCTAAACCTGCTTTGGCTCAAGGTCTTTGCCCTTGCTGTCACTTCTGTTTGGGGTACTATGCAAAGCACTATGGTTAGTGTGCAAATTTTGCTTAGTTGCTGTCTCCAAACTGACATCTCAGGCCAGACGCTACTTCTTCAGAGTCTTCTCTGACCTCAACATAAAACAGACCCTTGGACTGTAGTCCTCAGTGTTTGGACTACATCCACCATGTTACTCAAATTCACCTTCATAAAACTTACCAGTACCTAAACTCGCATTATTTCTACTTATTTGTGAGCTGTCTCTCTATGCAAAGCTTCTTGAAGGTAAGACTACTCTAGAATGGCACCAAGGAATGGATCTATACAAATTGCTAGCTACCTAACATTGGGCTCCTGATGTGTGTAATAGAAGCCAAAATGATTCAGCACATCCCTCTTTTGTCAGTGTCTGGCTTTGGGGTCTATTAGTTTACTGTTAATCGTAGTTCAAAAGCATAAGCCGAACATTACCTTTTGTTGTAACAATGCTAAGTACCCTGTCCACATCCTACCCACACATATCTTTGTTGATAAGGGACAGGAAATGCAAAAGAATATATAAATATTTGTATATATATATGATGTATGTATGTTATATCTGTATATATAATTGCATATTTTTATTAAAATTTTGTTCTAAGTATAGCCCCTGTTGTAAACGGAAGCACACAAAGTATTAATTTGTTATTTAAAAATGTTACTCCACTTTACCTTTGCTCCCTACAGTGGGCGAAAGGACTTATCTTTGCTGGTTGGCCATTTGCACTGAGTGCTAGTCAGCTTTCTATATCCTTGCAGCACAAAGATGACCTAAAACCATTTCAGTGTTGATGCAAAGAACTTGGTTGTAGCATAGAAAGTTATAGACAGAAGTTCTGGATTCTCAGAAGCTATTTGGAACAACAGGTTGCTCTTTGTCAATACAGATGTGGCTTAAAATTACACGGTTCCAGGACACTGTGTATATCTTGAGGGGAAGAGAGTGACTTGGTAACTGATCTTACTCATCTGCACGTGCAATGTGTGTGTGTGTGCGCATGTGTGTGCAAGTGTGTGTGTTTGTGCCCAAACACAACACTTCATAGGTCAAAGGCTGACCGTGGTAGAGAACATTCTGGGCACCAACCCAGGGAATGGTGGCAGCGGGAACATTTGAACTGGATCATTTGAAACGGTGGTAGCTGTTTGTGATTTTGCATTTTTGTGTGACTATGGCACAGCTCCAAATCCTTTCTTGGTTTGTCTTAGAAATGTTTCTTTTTATTTTTTCTACACCTCTTCCCTTCCCTGATCTAAAAACAACCACTGATACTTGACTTATGCTCTTCTAAATACCAAACACTCAAAACTGAGCAGAACAGGCACCTCACCCTGCCACCTTCTTTCTGCTAAGGACTGTGTGTCTTACCTGATAGTTCTGAGATCTTTGTTGCTTAGGCTGGGAGGTGGAGGAGAGGGAAAAGCATAATGATTTGGGGACTGTTGCAAATGGAGGGTCCTCTGGCCGAAGAACAGGAGACAGTCAGAGGGAAATGGAGCCAGAAGGATCTCTGTTGGGTGCCAGTTTTCTTGCTCATTGATGAAAGAGAATGCACTTTGAAGACTCTGTAAAGCATAGGGGAACGTGATAGAAACAGACAGGGAATATGACTTTGAAAGGGTTTCAATGTGCTGTGATGTCCATGTTGCTCGGAGATTTCCCCAAGGGACCACAGCACGGATCAATGGATGCTGTTCTCTGTGACTTTGATGGCTAGACCAAAGTCTCTTTCCTGAGTCAGGATTCTTAGGAGAACATCCAGCAAACTAGACTTTATTGAAGTGAGAACCAATTCACACTGAGGATTAAATATGGATTTTGTGTGTAAACCTTTGTCATAAGAGCTGGTAAACACAAGACACTAAATAAAATTCCAATATTTGTTGTTCAAATCCACCATGAGGATGATAATCTTTCTTTGGCCTCTCGAAACACTGAGTCTCAAGAGTACACTTCTTTCCTAGTTAGCACTTTCTGTTTGCCCCTTATTTAGTAACTAACTGTTTTTATTGGTATGGATTTTCCTTCAGCAGCTCCTACTCCGGGCTCATGAATATGAATCTTCAACCAACTGTACACTGTTGCTTTGAGAGCCAGAGCAATGGAGCTCAGTTGAACAGGCATCAAGTTCCTTTTATTACATTCCTAGGATGTATATTTGTGAAATTAGAAGAGGAATGATTGTAATGAGAGATAGATCAACTTCTTTATGTATATGAGTGCACTGTATTTGTCTTCAGACACAGCAGAAGAGGGCATCAGATCCCATTACAGATGGTTGTGAGCCACCGTGTGGTTGCTGGGAATTGAAATTAGGACCTATAGAAGAATAGTCAGTGCTCTGAACCTCTGAGCCATCTCTCCAGCCCCAGATCTACATCTTTATAGTAGGTAATTATAGTAGATAATAACTGGGTTATTGCTATGCAGTCATCATATTGGTGAGAGTTTCCCAAAATTCCTTCTTCTGATAGGCCTACTACCTTGCTCCTACCCTGTGTTAGTCTCCAGCAAGCCCTGGTCTTGTTCTGTGGCTCTGAGAGTGGTTTAGTTCCTTACATCCTGCAAGCTCAGAGCAATGTGGTTATCACATCTTGAGTAAAAGTATCAGAACAAGTTCTGATGCAGGCATGGACACTTTTAGAGACAGCTCATGAGATCCCAGGATCCTGCACAGACACTGGATTAGCAGAAAAGCTCCCTTTAGCACGTGTCCTTGCTGCCCATCACAGGCCTTTGGCTGGAGATACACTTCCTCCTGTTGATTAGGGCTCTATCTTTCCCTGAGAGGCAACCTCCTCCAATGGAAAAAGGTGGGTGTGGAAAGATTTGGAGCTGGATCCCAGTCCCCTATCCGTAGCAGGTGGTGACTCAAGTCAGCGAGTGAACATTGTTTTGTGCTTCATCTTCCTAATTTGTGAGGAGGCTGTGCTGATGGTATTTGTCCATGAATGTCCATGAGTTAACACTGCTGGACACGCAGTGATCAGGATGTATTTGTGAGGGTGATGATGAGGACAGTTTTCTTCCTTACCACCACGGTACCCATACAGGTCTAAGTACAGAATTGTTTGTTCTAGAAAAAAAAAATCTCTCACTCGGTATAGCTTAAAGCAAGCCAGGCTCTGAGTTCTGAAGCCAGAGGTGGCCAATTTGTCATGTCTTTGTGAGTAATCATGGGCCGCCTATAGGAAGAAATGCTGAAGAAAGTCTATATTCACACTGCAGAGAGCAGAACAGGACAACACTGCGACCCCAGATATACTTAGCATTCCGTGTGATGCCGAACTGATTCAGGTAACAACAGTTACCGATGACACAAGGGATTCTTCCCTTTGACCACAAATGCGAATTCCTTCCTGGCAGTGAACTGCTCATGTTACTGTGAGAATAGTTAAAGTATTACCCCAAGTATTTTGGTTAATGGTTGAGTATGCAAAGCTTCTTCCTATGACCAGGGCTCAGTGTCCTGAGGATGGAAATCAAAGCCAGCACACCAGGTTTCCTTTGGGAGGAAAGATTAAGATTTTTTAAAATACTTCTTAAAAAAGATTTATTTTATTTATTTTATGTGTATGAGTACACTGTAGCTGTACAGATGGCCGTGAGCCATCATATGTGTGGCTGCTGGGAACTGAACTCAGGACCTCTGCTGACCCCGCTCGCTCCGGCCCTGCTCGCTTCGGCGTAATACACTGTAGCTGTCTTCAGACACACCAGAAGAGGGCGTCAGATCTCATTACGGGTGGTTGTGAGCCACCATGTGATTGCTGAGATCCGAACTCAGGACCTTCGGGAAGAGCAGCCAGTGCTCTTACCCACTGAGCCATCTCGCCAGCCCAAATACTTAATGTTCTATACCAGGCAGAGGTTTGGATTTTTCAGGGGAGGAACAGGAAGAATGAAGCAGGCTGGAAGCACGATATGTGATGCTGGTTCTACTTCATCTACTGGTGAACTTCATCTACGTTCTCATTTTTACCTTTAGCTGATTTTATCTTCCTAAATATGATGGCTTTCACAGGCAAAGGTTTCTTGGATGCACAGTGACATCATGAGGAAAAAGCGGTCTTTGAAGCAGTTAGGAAAGACTGTGCTAGAATAAGGCAGATTGGAGGCAGAAAACTGTAGATGGAAGCTATGCTTTCCCTATGAGGGCCGCCTTTTAGCTTTTATCCCAACCCTTCACAGCTGAAAGTGGGCACACGACTCTCCCCCCAGAGGCACTTCTTACCAGCTTGGTGGGAGGATTTAACTGTGTATGTACTAACCCTGGCTCTCTCCAGGAACCTGAGACACCCCCTCCCCATGCTCAGGTGACCCTCGATACCTTATATACAGTTGCATTAGAGGCTGTGACTTCTTTGGGAAGATCTGAGGTATGCTCAGTGGAATGGTATGGGTACCCCCTCAGTTCGGGGCTGTCTAGATGGAAAGGGGAATTCCAGTAAAGGAACTAAGATGATAAAGCCGGGCAGGCCCAAAAAATATACAGCGGGAGAGGGAGGGGGTTGAAGGTCATTGTGCTAAAACAGTGGCTCCAGACTGATGAACTCATATGCGGCTTTGAGATTTTTAGATGGTGACCAGGGAGGAGATGTCTGTGAGTTGTGTAGCCTTGTTTTCAAATCTCAGGGGTCCTCCCCTTGGCAAGTGTGGAGGCTTTGCCTTAGAAGGTCATGGCTAAGCTCAAGAATACAATGTTCCTGGAGCTGCTCTTGTGGGAGTTTCAGAGATGTTATGGTATATTGAGGTATTGGATTTTTATCAGGATTTTATGATTAATAATAACCTTGCTTACATTACATGTCTGTGTATACATTGAAGAGTCTGGAAGTGAAACACAGGATAAGATGAACTAAAGATTCTCACTTTACTTCACTTTATCATTCTCAATGATAAAGACACCTTAAAAAGGGAAGAAGAGAAGAACTAGTTATCTATTGAATTCATGATTCTATAGGTGAGCATTTGGGGATTGGATCACCTGCACTTGCCAAGCCTGGCTACTTCTAGTTAGGATGTCTCATCTGTCTGTGATCAGCTACTGGGTTTCCTGAAAGCTGGTTGGCTGAAAAGGGCTCATTGAGACGGCTCATCTCTGACCCATGTAACCTGTCATCTTCCATCTGGAAAGTCTAGATTTTAGTCCATGATGGTGGCAGCACAATCCCAAGAGAGCATGTGGAAGCATGCAAAGACGCTTGAGGCTTGACGTTGGAGCTCATATAACAGTTTGGTCTCTGCATTCCATTCCTTAAACCAAACCACAAGGTCAAGAAATGGAGTCCACCTCTTAATGGTAGAAGCTGCAAAGAATTGTGGCAAATTTTGCAATTGACCACAGGTGCCCCCTGTGCTTTTGTTAGTTCTAAGGGTTTGCTTCCAACCTTTTGAAGTCCTAAAATCATTCAGGAAAGTGAAATCTGAGAAGAACACCAGTGTTTGAGAGATTATAAGGATTCATTTTTAATGTCAAAAAATTTCCTAAGCTCTGTAGAATAGTTCAAGGACCTTTCAAATGAGTGTTTGAAAAAAATTACTTAATAACTAAATGCTACTGGGAATTTGAGCAAATCTTGAGTTAAATTTGTATCTTTAATCATGTTGGTGTTTATGTGCATTAAAAAGTATTTAAAGTTCATATGATATAAGATGTATTATGGTTATAGGCATTGCTCAGTGTATAGAAAGCATCACAGAGCTCCTTGGAATAGCTCTGGGACATGATAAAGACTTGGGGGCCCTAGGAAACCCTAGTTCAGGGATCACTGTTTCAGACCAAATGAAGAACTTGCTGAATGCTTTTGGATAGTGCCTAGCTCTGTGTGCAGTTATATATAATTGACCTTGTTGGGAGGCTGCCCTGGAAACGTCCCCACATCCTTTACATTGTGTCTTCTCATTCTCAAACCACCCATCCCTTGAGTCAACCAGCCAGGTAGGAAATGCCACCATAGAAGGTCAAATATCAAGTTTATAACTTCTAGGATGCCCAGACAATTCTGACTGTAGGACTCAGTGTGCGCTTTCCACCCTTATGTAATTCCTGTGCCTCAGCAGATATTTATCCAGCAGAGATAGATATTTAGAAATTAGAATGGCACATGCTACAAATGTTCTTATGTCAGGACACTGTCATGGTCTAGCTTAGGGACTCTTGTAGCTTGCTGTCACATGCTTGGGACAGCAAGGGGACAGATATTGGTGTCTATGACATAGACTACTCTAGGTCAGAACTATCTTTCCAAGGGATGTGGAGACCCACAGAGAACTGAGTGTGGCAAATCCCACCCAGCCTCCTCAGGGTACCACTTCTAAAGCTATTTGTGTCAGTGAACCTCATGTGAATGTCAGCAGTCCTAGAAAAAAAATCAAGAGCAGACATCACTCTTATTTTTCACTTTCAACTAGAATATTAAAAAGAGCTTTAACATTTCCTCCAACAGTGCATTTCAGAGTTCACGGTTCCTCCTGAGGGGCTGCTCTGGATGAGAACTCTTCATTTCAAGCCTGATTTCATTCAGGAAGTGCCTGGGAATTAGGCAAGAGCAGCAAGACCAGCAAACTAAAAGCTCCTTTGCAGGACTTAGCTACTGTCTCCCTGGTGTGCTCGGCAGGAGGTCAGTCCTCCGGAACTGGATGCTCACTTCTTGCCAGCTTGTCATCTTCGCTGCCACTGCTGACACCACTTCTACCTTCATTCCCATCTTTGCAAGAAGTGTTGACATGAGGCCAAGATGAACACTGTGTTAACCCTCCCCCTGGAACTCGGCCCCTCCTGGGAGAGCTAACATGGAGGATACACTGACTGCAGGTTATCCTTCTTTTCATCCTGCAGGGGAGAAGTAGCCTACTTGGTCTAGTGACTCTCTGCGGTAACAAAGAAATGAGAGCCCTGCCAGTTTGGGAAGGGATGCAGGTCAGGAAGCCACAGGCTTGGTTTCTAACAGAGGGCCACTGACTGCTACTTCAACCCCTTGAATCCAGAAGCTCCTGGCCAAAAGTGCAGAAGCAATTTATCATGGCTCAATACTGTAGTGGTATTTACTCATGGGTGAGGCCAGTGGGGTACAGTTTTGGAATTTCAGCCTTTTTAAATGTTAGCCTGTGAAGAGAGGGTCAAGAAGAATGAGTTATGCTTCCTGAAGACTGTGTTGTTGAAGCCCAGTGTGTGACTTCTCAGGATTGGGCCTTGAATAAGTAAGTGGCAACAGAATGCCATCTTGTGTCCTCCCTAAATCCGTATTTGATACACAACCCCTCCTAAGGTGATGGGATTGTGAGATGGAATGTTGGAAATGATTCTTCCCAGGTGTGAGAAGCTCATTCCTCCAACTCTACAACTGTTTGAAGGGTGGCTATTTCAGTGAAAACAGGTGCTTTGGCATGAAGCAAGTAGAGGTCAGGGTGCTAATAAATGTGAGACTCCCCAGGACAACAAAACAGGATCCAGCCTTAAATGTTGATGGTAATAAGATTGACAAGCTTGATTTGAGGGAAAGTCTGAAAACTGCAATACCCAAGCGATGGAATCTATGAAAAGACCAGAAGGGGAAAGGAGAGCTAAATGGGCCGGTACCACAGCTCAGGGCCCGGAACAACTGAACTGGAAAACCAATTCTAAAACCTGAGGGCAACTTGCCTATACATAAGACAGACCAACAAGTTGTAGAAGAACCCTCATTTATTTTGTAAAATGCCTTTTTCTCCATCAACTATCTAGAGGGATGAATAGAAGACATGGGTGTAATTGCCTTCCCTTGAGGGCTCTACCTGATGTGACCAGGAACTCAGACTGCTGTAATGAAAGTGAAGTTAGTAACAAGGAAAGTTTTTGCGAATCAAAAAGTCAAGTGTTAGGGTTGGAGAGACGATTCAGTGGTTAAGAACACTGACTGCTCTTCTAGAGGTCCTGAGTTCAACTCCCAGCAACCACATGGTGGCTCACAACCATCTGTAATGGGATCTGATGCCCTCTTCTGGTGTGTCTGAAGACAGAAACAGTGTACTTATATATAAAGTAAATAAATAAATCTTTTAAAAAAGTCAAGTATCTGGGGAGATGGCTTCTGGCCCTTTTCTATTGAAAGTTGGCTACTTTTGGGAGTGTGTGTGTGTGTGTGTGTGTGTGTGTGTGTGTGTGTGTGAGAGAGAGAGAGAGAGAGAGAGAGAGAGAGAGAGAGAGAGAGATTGAGATTGACTCCACGTGTGTGAGTGGAATCATGGCTCTGTGAACTATGCTCCCAGAGGCTAGAGTTTGGATGAGTATGTGCGTTCCCCATGTTATCCATCCCCTTTGCCTCCCACACAGACCCAGTGATGGAAAAAAGGTCCATCCCCCTTCCCTGGATTCAGCTTGTATCTTGACAAGATGGCAGTCACCCTTTTACCAAGTGCTAACAGACACAGCGGGCTCTGCCCCATGCCTGTCCTTCATTCTGCCCGTAACCCCTCTTCCACTTTAGGGTGGGTCAATGAGAGCCTGAAGACTTGGTGGAGAGGCCCTCATAATTTCATCCTTGTTGGTTTCTGGCTTGAACTCTTGGAAGACCTTGAGCATACAGGCTCCAGATAGGGCTTCAGCTTATGAGAACAGTGTGTAGATTCCATGCTGTTTGTCTCTGCGTTCGAACTCCCAGTGAGTCTAAGATGGATGGGTGTGGGTGAGGTAAGAGGATGGATAGGCTGGGAGGGTGGGCGGAAAGACTGTTGAGTGGCTGGATTAGTAGAAGGGGATGGAAGATCAGCAATTTGAGGATGATCATTTTGCACTGTACTTGTTGGTCACCTGCAGGGTATGTGATAACTGTTTCTTCTTTCTGGTGTGTACCATCCTATGGGTGTCTTGGGGTCTGGGAGGGAAATGTTTAGAAGGGTTGAATTGTAAACATGTTACAACCGAGGAAACTGAGGCCAGGATTTGTGTGTAGAAATTAGACACATACGCCTCCCCCCTGGGCCTGTTCTTCTTGATCAGAACATTCCTTTCTTCCAGAGCTGTGATAAATCAATTGAGGCAGAGCAGACACTCAAGACCTTTAATTTTTTGGACAGGCAGGGGCCCTGTTTGTGGAAAACAGCCCCAGAACTTCATGGAAGAAGAACAAAAACTGGCTTGTGAACAATCCTAGGATTGTCATGGCCCAGGTAAACGCTCTCTGGCACAGCGTTGAGCTTAAGCTAAGAGCTTTCTGGGGCTGGGGTAGAGCGTAGAATGGTGGGCAGGGAATCCACAGGCAGAGCCTGATCAACTAAGGCCACAGATGTAGTCAGACAGAGGCTGACATTCCCACTTGTGATTTGCTAGATGTGTGTCTTTGTAGCTTGCCTAACCTCACAAAGTTTTTGTTTCTCCAGCTGTAAAATGGAGGTCATTATAATACTAACTTCAGAGTGAAGCTTGAATGAGAAAAAAATGCGTGCAAAATACTTCTGTGACTGTGGTCAACAAGCACGGCTCTAGTGTCAGACCAGTGGTGCTATCTTTGTATTCTGTCTCGTGTTCAAGGTTGGCAGTTAGCAGCTCATAGAGGCAGGGAACCTGCCAGCTGCCTACTTTAAATGGCATTGAGGATGGCTCTGTCACGTATTTGAGATGTCAGCCAAAGAACACGGGATTTCCAGCCAACCCCTTGTTCGTAGCTAGCTACCAAGTGTGGTCTAGTTATCAGAGGAAAGCCCACCACAGCCTATCTTTTGCATTTTTTTTTTTTTTTTTGTCTCAGGAAATTTTGCCAGAGGAGGAAATTGAGTTGTGGCTTGGTCACAACCCAAGATGCAGACATTTTCCCTTTGTGATAGGCACATCCACCAGCCCTCCCAGTGGCCCCAGGAAGCACGCAGGAACTGAGCATCTCGGTCAGCAGCTCAGCCCTGGAACTGATACCGTTCGAAAGAGGACAGAGAATAAGCAACTGCTGTGTGATCAGAGCTTTGCACACTCCCTTGCAGGAGGAACAAACCAATTAACTAATGGAATGTGGAGCATCTCTGGGAGCTGCAGGGGCTCAGGGCAGCCAAGGAAAGTGGCCAAGCCGGTTCCCGTGTGGATAGGAGTTTGTTGCTGGTGCTAAGTCTGGCCAGAACTAAAGCTTTAAACTGGCTCTGGGCAATTCATCTGAATTCTGCTCATTTTCTCGCTCACACACAGATGGTAGAGCCCTCTTTAAGAGGGGGATTTTCTGTATCAGAGCCAAACAGCAAACCAAGTCCTTTCTATGCTGGAATCTAGACTCTTGAACCCCTAAACACCATGGATCTCATGCTACCTTCTGTGGCAGTGGTGCCTGGATCTCTCTTCTCTGCTGATGCCTGTCTGTTCAGGCTAAAGATGCCATTCTCTCATCTTTGTCTGTCTCTGTCTGTGTCCCTCTGTTATCTCCACCATTTCTGTCTCTGTCTCACTGTCTCTGTCTCTCTCTGTGTCTCTCTGTGTGTCTGTGTGACTGTCTGTCTGTCTCTCTGTCTCTCTGTATCTGCAGGTGTATGTACCTGTGCATGTGCTTGTACAGGGCAGAGATACACACTGGGTATGTTTTTCTTCCACTATCCACTTTCGTTTTTTCAAGACAGGGCCTTTACTGAACTTGGAGCTTTTCCTTTCAGCTAGACGGATAACAACCCCCCCAGGAACCCCCCAGGAGTTGCCATCTCTGTTTACCTCCCAATATCCCATTATAGATGCATGCCATAATGTCTGGTTTTTACACAGGTGCTGGGAATCTGAACTTAGGGGCTTGAGCTTTCACAGTAAGCATTTCACACACAGCTACCTCCCCAGACATGAAGGATGCCAAACCTTTCTGAGATTTGACTTTCAGAGGCAGAGATTTTCAGTGGGTGCCCAGAGAGCCAAGTGAAGAGTCTGGAGCAAAGTGTGCAGTGGTCAACTAGTGATGTCTGCTGTGGATGGAGACATATAGGCCTATTTAGCTAAAATTCAACGAGTGATTTAGGAGTGTTTGTAGAGTGAATGGTCAAGTGAGTAATGAGTAGATTGGGTAGAGGAGGCTTCTTGGCGAAGGTCACATTGATAATTTGATGTAGAGTGTAGACTAGAAAGCTGTATTTTTTGTTTATTTTTTTGAATAGGTTCTCTCTATTTAGTCCTGACCAGCCTGGTCCTTGCTATTTAGGCCAGGGTGGCCTCAAACTCACAAAGATCTACCTCTGCCACACTCTGCTGGAAACTGCCTTTTGATTGGCAGCTCTGAAATTTTTCTTTCTTGTAGGAGTTATTCTTGACATTAGCTCAGCGCATAGGACTATGGGCACATCACAAGAAAAAATGGTGCTGGGGGGTAGAATCTGGCAAAGGGTAAAGTTCCGTCTCCAGATCCCATTTGATGCAGTCAGAGTCTCACCCCAGCCTGGGCCAGAGGCCTCTGCTGAAAGTAGGTAACCAGAGGAGGGAAACGTCTGTGTTCTCTATCTTGCAAATAAGAGCTCATGTAAATTATTTTAACTGAGATTATATGCCACACATCCTCTATCTAGAAATCATTTTTTTTTAAATGAGTGCAAGATGTATATATGTGTGTGTGTGTGTGTGTTTTTTTTTGTACATTGGATCACATCTGGACATGATCTACCCTCATAAATCAATGCCTACTTAGATGATTAGAAATTTCTGGGTATGGGATTGTTGGATTAGGAGCTGGTTTCGGGCTACCTGTGAGACACACTCTTGCCTCTTCATTCTCATTCGAAAATCTCTCTTGGGGCACAGACTGCTGTTGAGAAGACTTGGGAGGTGCTCGTTGGTTTTGTTTGCCTCCTTATTTTGAGTCCCACTGGGTCATTTATTAGGGAGGGCTTGAGGTGCTGAGCTCTGTCTTTCCAGAGCAGGGCTAAACTGCGTCGTCAGAATCACACAGTGAGGCCTTTGCCCCCACCACAGTGCCTGTGAGTGTACTCATTTGGAGGCTATCCTTGAAGTCAGAAGTAGGGTGAGATAGGTAGGTGGCAAGCCAGTGAGACTGGCCCTCTTAGCCTTCTTGGGAAAATCCTGTGGGAAGATGAAGACAGGTCTCTGGGTGATGATTCCATCAAGAAATATCAAGGACTGCCAGCAACTACAGGAATCCAGGGGGAGGGGGTTGGGACTGAGCTCTCCATTAGAGGTCCAGAGATCTCAGATTTTGGCTTCTCTCCTTACCTTTCTCTCTACATATACAGGAAGACAAATATATGTGTGTATTTATGTATATATTTACATATGAACATTTAATTTTTATTTATTTGTGTGTTATGTGTGTATTCAGGTGTCTGTAAAGGCCAGGAGAGAATATGGATTCCCTACAGCTGGTTGTGAGCCATCTGATGTTGGCGCTGATATCTGAACTCGAATCCTCTTGAAGAACAAGTGCTCTTAATCCACTGTGCCATCTTTTCGACCACTAATATATTTGTTACGCAAGCCATCCACTCTGTAGCAGGCCCAGGGTTCTGATGCATAACTTGTCTCCAAGGTTAACAGGAGAACCTGGGGTGGCTCAGCATCTCATAGACACATCAAACTTTCAACCTGCTGAACAAGGGTGTCTGAATACAGCAGACTAAATCTCATCCTCATCTAGGATTGGAATTTCTGATGGGCTGGGTGAGGAGAGGTTTTCATCTGTGATGGCAAAGTTTATTAGGTATAAGATGAGGCAGGCCCTAGCCATATGACTTGGATGTATAAGGCAAGGTGGGAAGCACCTGGCTTTATCCCAAGTGATTAAGCTTTTCAGGGTCTGCTGTAGATGGGAGGAAGCATTTTCAGAGCCTCAGTGAACCAAAGGCCAGAGGGCAGAGGTCATGAGAATTGGGGCTTGCATGTGTCAAGTATCATTGGCCACTTTTATTAGCCCCGTTAGTCTCAAGACAGAATGAACATGACAGACATTTCATACATTTGGAAAACCATTGCATGGACACCAGATTTTAAGAGCCTCATTCTTGATAGACCCACACCAAAGTCAGGATAACATCTATACCTCAACTAGAAGAGACAATTGTAGTCACAGCTTTTGATTGTTCCTGAAGTAGCTTCAGCCATAGGGCTGTGTCCCCACGTCCCACAGTAACATCATGGCTCTTAGCCTCTGTGACTTCTGCAACCAGGGCAAAGTACTTGGGAACTAGGACCACACGAATCTCTTCCTGCTTGAATTATTTATCGGAGAACCTTCCAGAGACATGTGATCTCAGAGGCAAAACCATAGCTGAGATTTCATGTGAAGATCTGTAGTGTCTTTCATGGTTGGAGGACTAGAAACCATGGTGAGCTCCTCTCGGTGAAGAATACAGTCTCCAGCATGGGCCCTGGTTGGATGTTTTCAGAATGTCTGATTCTAGCAAGCTACCCCTGACACAGAACCCTCCCTACCCAAAGGATTCAAGGAACTATGCAAGTCAACCCTGAGCACAAATGGGAGACAACTTCAGATCCCTATCTCATACTCTAGCCAATGTTACCCAGTGGTAAAGGACAGGTGCAAAAGGGGAAATGGAGAGTCCTCCCAGAGTCTGCTGATGGAGAGAGGCACACAGGGCTGCCTCTGTTCTATTTCAGGAGGAGCAGTTCAAAGAGTAGAAAATTAGGCATGGCATTGTACTTGCTTGGCTCGTAGTCTTCTTGTAAAGATTGTGAAAGTTAACATGTGCCATTCGCTCAGGTATCTGGCAGAACGCAAACACCCTTGAAGTACTGTTATTATTACGTCTAATTTTACCTTTGAAGAAATAGAAATAACAAATCTTCACTTCGCTGCCGGGCCATGTCCTTCACAGGGAGGAATTAGAGGTGGGGCTTGGGGCATGTTCTTTCTGAGTCTGGGTGGGACAATGGGATAGAGTGCAATGCCTCCTCTTCCCCTTTGGTGAGATTTAGGCAGAACACTGGGAAAGTGAGAGAAACAGCCCTGATGTAGGCAGACGGGGGCTCCAGAGCTTTGAGGAGGGGCCAGGCTCCCAAAGGGCAGCCGATGCCACATTCCAAGGCAGCCATGCACAGTTGCTTAGAGAACCTCAGGGGAATGTTGGGAGCATCATTAATCATGGGGAACCTTGTCGGGGAATGACTCTACTTTGCCCTGCCTCTCCCCTTTTCCTTCTAGAATTCTCCAGGAAAGGGGGCTTCCATAAAGAGAGCGCTTCTTGGGGACTCTAGAGGATGGGCTTCTGGAATCACGGAGGAGGATCTGTGGCTGGGACCAGCTTTGCCTAATTTGACTGCTAAGGCTTTGCTTAGCTCCGCCAGAGGCCCGGGCTCCCATCAATAGCTGCAAAGAGGTCAAACATTGTGAAACCAATTGTGGTCCAGCTATGGGAGTTTCCCAGGCCAGGCCAGCAGAATGAAAGAGGGCTGACAACTAAGGAAAGATTCCTCGTAGGGGAGGTAGGTGAGAGAAGGCTTGCTGGAGGACAATAATTCTGGGAGCTTTGTGGGAATGAAGAGGTGAACTGGGAAGTAGAAGTAAGTGGTTGAAGGCTACTGGCCAAGCCCCATCAGCCATATTTGTGAGCCCCTGTCCTTACGTGTCAGCAGCACTGGTGGCTATACAGTGATGGAGCATTGGTCAATAAGTCTCCTCGTATGGACATGAACAGTTTGCCTGGTTTATCTGTCCCTATGTTTTCTTCTCTCTCAGTCTCCGTCAGCACTGTGGAGCAGGGATGCTTGAGGTAAATGGATTGTTGCAACAGAAGAACTAAAGACAAGTAGCCATGTGTCTTTTACCCTACTAGAGTATCCCAGCTGAGACCACCTGAGAAGAAGGGCCAGCCAAGCTCTTTGGAGGTGGTGTGGCCTTTTCCTAGCCCTTCACTGCTCTATAACTTGATGGCTAAAATCACATTGAAAGAACCTCTGGGGTCTATTTTATGGTGCTTCAGTGTGAGCATCTGCTCTTTTCTCAGGGATCCTACCAGCAGCCCTGTGGGACACACTCTCATAATGTACACCTGAGGGAGGGGCTTTGGTGAGCCTGGAGGGAGGCACAGCCTTAGCTAAGGCCTGTTTTAGCTTCCAGAGAGGGGACATCCATGGCCTAGTCTTAAAGAAAAATCACCCAACACCACAACATTTCCCAGGAGACAGGCCTTGGGTGTGAGGAGGGCTCCATGTCATCATCTTTGGAAGACTACAATGTGTTCGGATCTACTCTCTTTCCTCAACTCTTGGTCTTTCAGGGTCTAGGAGAGGGAGTGCATCAGGGAGTGTTTTGAGTTTGTTTCTTTTCTTTCTTTCTTTCTTTCTTTCTTTCTTTCTTTCTTTTTAATTATTAGATATTTTCTTTATTTACATTTCAAATTTCATCCCCTTTCCTCATTTCCCTTCCAACCGTCCCCCCATCCCATTCTACCTCCCTCTGCTCACTAACCCACTCACTCCAGCTTCCCTGTCCTGGCATTCCCCTACACTGGGACATCAAGCCTTCACAAAACCAAGGGCCTCTCCTCTTATTAATGTCCCACAAGGCCATCCTCTGCTACATATGTGACTGACGCCTTGAGTCCCTCTTTGTGTACTCTTTGGTGGTTTAGTCCCTGGGCTCTGGGGAGTACTCTTGGTTCATATTATTGTTCCTCCTATGGGGCTGCAAACCATTTCAGCTCCTTGGGTCCTTTCTCTAGCTCCTCTATTGGAGACACCTGTGCTCAGTCCAATGGATGGTTGTAAGCCTCTACTTCTGTATTTGTCAGGCACTGGCAAAGCCTCTCAGGAGACAGCTATATAAGGCTTCTGTCAGCCAGCATTTGTTGGCATCCACAATAGTGTCTGGGTTTGGGAACTGTATATGGGATGGACCCCCAGGTCGGACAGTCACTGGATGGCCTTTCCTTCAGTTTCTGCTCCAAAATTTGTCTCTGTATCTCCTCCCATGGTCAAAATACCCATGGGAGGTGGTACAGAGACAAAGTTTGAGTTCGTTTCTTAACTGGTGACTAGCTCATATCGTAGCAGCAGGCAATGGGCTCCTGTTCTCTGAACAAGCCTGAGGCCAACACAATGCCCTCAATGGGGAGGTGAGCAGTAGCAACAGAGGAGTTAGAAGAGCTGGATTCTCAGGTCTATGAGGCTTGGAACTCACCTCTCTGGGGGCCACCACCTCCGGCTTATGTTTGGTTCACAGGCACTCACATTAACATACTCAGTTAATTCAGCACGGATCGGATAGAAAACACACCCCTTTTACTTTTCGACCTAAGATCATGTTGGTGCCAATTTCCTTTTAAAATAATTCATTACCTGTAGGCCACTGGCGTGAAATCCCAGCAGTAGCACCCCATCAATCCTCCCTCCTATAATTCCAAGGCCTCCCCTCTCTCACCCTCCCCTAGGGGGTCCTTGGCCTCTGTGTGTATACACTCATGTTGGTTTTTTTCTCTCTCTCACACATTCATTGTGTGGTTTTCCTTAATTTGGTGTCCCGCCAGGTGACAGTGGGGGACCACTCAAACACTATGTCAGTGATCTCAAAATTGAACCTCAGGGCTTTCTTTCTGCCAGTGGCCAGAGCAGATGTGTGGCACACTTTATTAACTCAAGTACCCACGAGTTGAAAATTTCATTAGTTTGAGGGGAGGGCTAAGTCGCATCAAGGGGCCTGGTCGGGACAGACTCTTTGTGCCAAGCTGACCCCTAGCAAAACGGATTATTGTTCTAAATGAGACAAGTGATCTAATGTTCTGCCTATTAGGCACCCACGGCCTGTAACCTTTTGGAATACAAGTGTGGGAAAACAGCACGTTCTGCTACACCCCTGACTGCACATTCCTGACAGGTGGCAGCTGGCATCTTAGCAACTGTCACAACGAGCCCACAATTGTCCAGTGCTTCCCTAAGGCCAGGTATTGGGTGGGGTCAGGAAGCCACCTGCCTTGGATGAAGGAGCCCAGAAAAGCAGAGATCAGACCCCATTGCAACCCTGTGACAGGCCAAGGGACAGCTACAGCCAGGCTGTAAACTGGTCGGAGAAGAGGGACTGCCAGGTTTCGTTCTTCCTGGGTTATCCTAACTCTGGGCTTTGCAGTGGGGCTGTGGGAGTCAGAGGGGGAGTCAGGCTGGTTTGTCATACAAAGAGGTCCTTGGCGTTTGGGGCTGAGGCTCTAGAGCAACCCCATCCCTGTAGAGACTACATTTCAAAACCACCTGGCCTGGGGCCATTCCCTTGCTTAGGGAAAAGGCAGTAGTGCTTATCCCATTCAACAGCTCAGAGGCCCCTCCAGCCCATGAAGGAGATAGTAGAGCTACTCTGGGACCCAGGTGTGTTTAGAGGAGGGAACTAGGCATGGCGGGGTCATATTCACATGTGAAAGGCGGACAGAGAATGAATGTGACATTCTGCCCATGGAGCTGAGAAGGGCTCTAAGGGCAGGGTGGTGGGTGCAGTGTTGGAATAACCAGAACAATAGGGTCAGAAAGCAGCATAGGAAAGAGTGGGGCAAGGGGTGGGAGAGAACAAAGTTGCTGTGAGCTGCTTATGACACTTGCGATTGTTCACAGCACATTTTCTCCAGATAAAGTTTGAGACTTGGACACAGGCAGAGAAGTAATCCCAATAGAGAGTACTTAGGCAACGTCTCTGGTGGCCCTCTGGTCTCCGGTGGGGCCTGTGATGGGGACCCAGCCTCTGACACACCCAGCCCTTTTGAGGTAGAAGGCTGGAAGCCTTGGAATGCAGCTTGAGGGCTTGGGCTTGGATCTCTCAGAGTCTTGGTGACTTGGCCTCCGGGAGAGCTGAGGCTAGAGCGATGCTGGCCCCTACCTTCTAAATGGACAGAAAGCAGAGCTGGTTGTAAAAACTTAATTAAATGAAATATTTTAACAAGAAATTCCAAGAACAGAATGCCCTGCTCGTAAGCAAGCCATCACAAAAATAAAAGCTGACAGGAAGTGTGTGTTCCATTCAGCGGGGGGTGGGGAAAAGTTTCTGCAAGAAGGAATAAGAAAGTGCGGAGAGCCGGGCGGCATCGCCCCAAGTGCTGAGCAGCAAGGCTGGTGGTTCCTGGGAGCAGAACTCCACGAGGCAGGGGTCTGTGGGGCGCGATAATCATCTGGCTTTGATGAGTTTGGATGGCCTACTACCTTCGCCGAGCACCTGCAGTGAGCCAGGGAGTGTGTGAGGCTATAGGTATACAAGGGCCCTCCGCAGGTGTACCAAGGGGAGGCAAAACTGAGACTAGCACTCCCAACAACCGGCTCGCCCTGCTACCCTCTAAGTCCAGGCTCTTTACAACTTGGTTTACCTTTCCAGCCTGGCCACTCACAAAGGCACTCACGAGGGCAGTTAACTAAGACTGCAGGTATATTCTCTAGGGGTGCAGTATGCCCTTCCTGAGAGAAAACAGTAAGTCCTGTGTACACGTTTACACAGCAGACGGAATATGGTCTAGGACACTTGTGCCTGTCCTGAGTCTTGTACGCCAGATGATCCAGGAACCCATTCCTGCTGGGATGCCTGGGCACCCCTGGAGGAGGTGAGAGAAAACAGGACAGATCAACTATTGGGCAATTAGTCAAAGCTGAGCGAGCTCAAGAGAGGCTTAGAAATCCTTGGAAGACTTCCTCGAGGAGGTGGTCTGTCAGAGAACCTGAAGAAGGCTTGCCTGGCAGGGAAAGGGAAGGAGTGAAACACGAGTACCAGAGATGGTATGTGACTAAGGAACAAGGGAACTTGGCCCCGGAGAGAAGGGTGGAATCAGGGTCATGAACTGACTCCTCAGGGATGTGTTGCCCTAGGCATGGGCGAGAGAGAGAGAGAGAGAGAGAGAGAGAGAGAGAGAGAGAGAGATATTTCCTGTTCTCATCTCAGTCTGGGATGCAGTGAGGAAAGTAGACCGTGTACACAAGTGGAGTAAGTTGCTGAGTTTTTTGGATTATTTCTTGGACTAGAGGTATTTCTGTAACAACAGGAACAATGTCCCTTTTGCTACCCAGCATACTGACTATTCGCGTTTTCTCCACTGCCTCAGCAGACCTGGTACTAAGCTTTATAAAAATTCCCCAAAGCTCTGAAATTTGCATGCTAGACTTCTTCCCCGGTGTAGTTCACAGGACAAGGATATTTCCCATCAAGTTGTCTTATATTTGAAAGTTTCAAATACTCTTTGATTACTCAAAGTGAACACAAACCCATGGTTTCCAGGATCTAGTGAACACAGGGTGAAGCAGAAATCAAATCTGATTACAATATAGCGATCATCTGTTCTGTTCACCAAGAGTCTCACCTCACTTCTTCCTTTAGGGCCCAGAAGTGTCTAGTGTTTGGACATTGTAGGAGACTGCCATCTAAGTGTATGCTTGAGAACTGCACAACTGAGTTTCAAAACGAAAATCACATCATGTTTTATGAAAGTTTGTGGGTTTGCATTGCACTGAATTCATATCTATCCTTGGTCTTACATGTAGAGCACAGGTTGAGGACACCTGCTAGGCACAGAGAGGGAGAGGGCAAGTAGAGAATGTTCTGCCAGGGACTTGGAATCCACAAGGCCCCTCTCCTGGAAAGCCACAGGCTTAATCAGTCTCTCTCTGTGCGAGACTCCCATCTCTGCTTTTGAGAGAAGACAAATGTCCAGGGTGGCTCTTTACTCGTCCACCTTGTCCCAGTAAAATAACTCGAAAATGTTGTTAAATAGAGTCTGTAAAAATCATGATAGGAGGAGTCATTGTTACCCCCCCCCCCCCATTTTATTTGTAAAATGAGGGAGAATCTTTTTTTAATGCTGCCTGTAGTTAGAACTGGTTAGCTTAAAGGGAGGGCAAATGTTTACAAATTTGAGGACCACTTTGATTTTTTTCTGAAGGTTTACAGCTGCATGGTGGATAGTTTACCATCACCCCATGTGCCACCCACACGAGGGTGCTGTGGTCACAGATTTCAAATCATCCCACAGTGATGGTGGTTTTTCATACTTTGTAGGGACGACTGGGTCTGGGAGGTGGGGACAAGTTGAAAGAAAATAGAGAGAAAGAGATATAGAGATGAGAACAGATGTCTCACAGGGACAGGCATGTTAGTGGGAATGTCCAGAAAACTTCAGGGGAGTATGTGGGATGTAGCTTAATGGAGCAATCCAGATGTTAAAGAGGGCATGGCTGGACAACTCTGCAGACTCAGGCAGCCAGCATTTAGGAACAGCCACTTCTGGGATTGTGATTCCCTGTTCCTTGGATTTGCCTAAAGCAGGGCACACTATTGTATAGCTCAAAGCTCAGGGTGTCAGATCATATGGATGCTGACCTAGAAGTTGTGAGACTCGGCAGAGGTCACACAGCCTGTGGTAGTAGCCTACAGATCTGCTTCTTGAAGAGAAACTTTCTAATAAAAGGATTCTATGAGCTAGGATTTAAGTTCCCAGGAGTTGAAATTTCCATAAGGCTTTCTCTCTCAGGACCTAGAACTCCCATGAGGAACCTGGAGGAGCTGGGTACCCCTGAAAGACAGAGGAAGTTAAAGGTTAGAAAGTCTTGTATTTCTTTTGGGACTGGCTTACCTCACTCAGGATGATATTCTCAAGTTCCATCCATTTGCCTACACAATTCACAATGTCTTTGTTTTTAATAGCTGAACAGTATTGCATTGTGTAAATGTACCACATTTTCTTTAGCCATTCTTCAGTTGAAGGACATCTAGGTTGTTTCCAGTTTCTGGCCATTACAAATAAAGCTGCTATGAACATAGTTGAGTAAGTGTCTGTGGGATGGTGGAGCATCTTTTGCGTATATTCCAAGGAGTGGTATAGCTTGATTTGAGGTAAAAACTATTCCCAGTTTTCTGAGAAACCACCAAATTGATTTCCAAAGTGCTTGTACAAGTTTGCACTCCCACTAGCAATGAAGGAATGTTTCCCTTGCTCCACATCCTCACCAGCATGTGCTATCTCTTGTTTTGATCTTAGCCTTTCTGATTGGTGTAAGAATGGTACCTCAGAGTTGTTTTGAATTGCATTTCCCTGATCACTAAGGACTTTGAACATTTCTTTAAGTGCTTCTTTGCCATTTGAGATTCCTATGTTGAGAATTTGTTTAGCTCTGTACCCCATTTTTAAATTGGGTTATTTGGTTTGTTGGTGTCTAGCTTCTTGAGTTCTTTATACAATTTGGATATTAGCCCTCTGTCAGATGTAGGATTGGTGAAGATCCTTCCCCAGTCTCTAGGCTTCTGTTTTGTCCTATTGACAGTGTCCTTTGCCTTATAGAAGCTTTGCAGTTTCATGATGTCCCATTTAGTAATTGTTGATCTTAGAGCCTAAGCCATTGGTTTTGTTCAGGAAATTGTCTGTTGTACCAGTGTATTCAAGGCTATTTCCCACTTTCTCTTCAATGGACTTTAGTGTATTTAGTTTTATGTTGAGTTCCTGATCCACTTGGACTTGAGTTTTGTTCAGGGTGATAAATATGGATCTATTTGCATTCCTCTACTTGTAGACATCCAGTTAGACCAACATTGTTTAACATATCTAATATAAATTATGTTCACAAACTCACAATAATCCTGTTTTTAACTACTAAGATATTCAGTTAAAATTAGGAACAGAATACAGCATCTGTTCTGTCCTTCTGTAATGCAAACTGTAAGTCAGGATCATGAAATAGCTAATGAAGGGAAGAAATCTTTGCTTAAAATGTTGGCTGAATGCAGAGGGAATCATGAAATTAAAAGGTCCCCAATTTACAAACCCCATGAAAGAATGGATATTGGAACTAGTTGTCAATAGATGTTACTGGATAGAAAATAGATGGATATAAAATAAAGCCAGTCATGTGTGGGTAGTTTATATCCTGCTGACAGAAGACCTCATTTCTCTAACCTATCAACAGCGTTCACCTAGATGGCAAGGAACGCAGATGCTGGTGGCACAGGCCTGTAGGGTCAGCTGCGTGGGAAGCTGAGTTGGGAGAATCACAACTTGGAGGCCACCCTTAGTAATTAGCAAGACATTGTCTGAAAATAAAAAGTTCCACTAAGGATATGGTTAGAGTTTTATGTTAGGATGCTTACCTAGCATGTAAAAATGCTGAAAGCAATAAGCAAAATAAAATAATAATGATAATGGGTTAAAAAAAGAAAAAGAAAATGTTTTCTTTTTTTCCATTGTGTGATTTTGACTTTTTTTTTTTTTTTTTTTATAAAATATCAAGTGTCCATAGGTGTGTGTGTTTATTTCTGGATCTTCAATTTGATTCCATCGAACAACGTGTCTGTTCCTATACCAATACCACACATACACTTTTTATTACAATTGCTCTGTAGTACAGCCTGAAGTCAGGGATGATGATTCCTCCTGAAGTTCTTTTATTGTTCAAGATTGTTTTGGTTATCCTGAGATTTTTGTTTTTCCATATGAAGTTGAGAATATCTTTCAAGGTCTATAAAAATTTGTGTTGGAAATTTGATGGGGATTGCATTGAATCTGCAGATTGCTTTTTGGTAAGATGGCCATTTTCACTATGTTAATCCTATCTATTCCATGAGCATGGGGGAATCTTTCCATCTTCTGATAGCTTCTAAAACTTCTTTCTTCAGTGACTTGAAGTTCTTGTCATACAGATCTTTTACTTGCTTGGTTAGAGTTACACCAAGATATTTTTTATTATTCATAGTTATTATAAAGGGTGTTGTTTCCCTAATTTGTGTAAAGGAGGGCTACTGATTTCTTTGAATTAATTTTATATCCAGCCACTTTGCTGAAGGTGTTTATCACCAGTCCCAAATGGACTTGCATGACAGGAGCCTAGCATGGCTTTACTCTGAGAGGCTCCACCCAGCAGCTGACTCAGACAGATACAGACACCCACAGCCAAACAATGGATGGAGCTTGAGGACTCTTATGGAAGAATAGGAGGAAGGAGGGAGGATAGCAACTCCCCAGGAAGATGAACAGAGTCAACTAACCTGGACCCTTGGGGCTCTCTGAGACCGAACCACCAACCATAGCGCATACACAGGCTCTCTAACACATTTGTAGCAGACGTGTAGCTTGGTCTTCATGTGGGTCCTGAAAAACTGGAGTGGGAGATATCCTAAAATCTGTTGCCTGTATGTGGGATATGTTCTTTTAGCAGGGCTGCCTTATCTGACCTCAATGGGAGAGGAAGCTCCTAGACTCATAGAGACTTGAAGTGCCAGGGTGAGGGGTTACCCAAGAGGCAGTGAGTGGGATATAAAGTGAATAAGTAAAAAATAAAATTAAATTAAAAAAGAAAGTCCTGTATTCATATTATCCTGTTGGCATGGTGTTCCTGGGGAGTTGTGGCTGTGTGTAGACTCTGTTGTAGTGTTGTGCCTTTGCTGTGTTCAGGACTAAGGGGGGACCTTACACCCTCACTTCATTTCTTTTTCTGTCAGAGAAAAGGAGTTAGTGGGTCAAGGCTGCTGGGCATGTGTATGGGACAGCATGGTGGGATAAAAGTCAATATGCAGTCTGACGTGGCAGCATGAAGCAGCTGTCATGGAAAACATTTGCTCAAATGTGCTAGCCTTAGACAGTTGGACAGTTGGAGAGGCATGGTATTATCAAACACCAGGGACTTAGACAGTGGTTCTCAACCCATAAGTCATGACCCATTTGGGGGTCAAACAATGCTCTCACATGAGTTGCATATCAGATATCCTGCATATTAGATTCATATCAGTAGAAAAATTATTGTTCTGAAGTAGCAATAGAAATGATTGTGTGGTTGGGGATCACTAATTCATGAGGAACTGTATTACAGGGTTGCAGCATTAGGAGGGTTGAGAACAACTGCTCCAAGACTTCAGAGAAAGGGGAAGTGTTGAGAAAAGCTCAGGGAGATGAGCCTAGTGTACTAAGTCCTAATTTTATAAAACCAAAGTCCATATCTAGGTGTCTCTGTAGGACAAAGGAAGTCAAGGTGGCTAAGGCTGGGTCCTGGGAAGGAAGGTGGGGCTAGAGGTTGTCAGAAAAGAGACAAGAAGGGCTGGTGGGGCCAAGGATAGTGCCAGGGCTTGGAGTTGGAAGAGAGGAAGGAGGAGATGCTTTCTGAATAAGCACTGCCAGCTCGGCTTCCTCACAGGACAGGGACAATCTCTCTCCCTAGAGCTAAGTTAGCCTCACTCTCCACTTCCCCAACAAACACATGAGAGGAAACCATAAGCTATAGTGATTTCATGGAATGGTTAATCTTTGTTTTTTTATTAAGGGGAAATTGGTTTACTAGTATAAGAATCAATAGTAGTTCTAACAATTAAAAAACAGTGCTCAGGTTTTTTTTTCTTTTTCTTTTTGGTTTTTTGACACAGGGTTTTTTTTTTTTGTGTGTGTGTGTGTAGCCCTGGCTGTCCAGAAACTCACTCTGTAGACCAGGCTGGCCTTGAACTCAGAAGTCCACCTACCTCTGCCTCCCAAGTGCTGGGATTAAAGGCATGTGCCATCACTGCCCGGCAACAGTGCTCAGTTTTAAAACATTTATTATTTTATTGATTTACATCCTAAATGTTGTCTCCCTCCCACTCCTCCCTCCCACTCCTCCCTCCCACTCCTCTCTCCCACTCCTCCCTCCCACTCCTCCCTCTCACTCCTCCCTCCCACTCCTCCCTCCCACTCCTCCCTCTCAGAGTTTTTCACCTTATGCCTCCTTCTCTTTGCCTCTGAGAAGGTGCTCCCCATCCTTCTACATCCACTTTCCCTGGGGCATCAAGTCTCTACAGGATTAGTCACATCCTCTCTAGAATGGTTAATCTTTCAGTGGCCAGACAGTACGTACTGGAGCTGATGAAATATCTCGGAGGCATCGATATAAGGAGTGATTATTTCAGTAAATTTAGGGAATCTGCAACTGTAAGCCCTAACTATCCAGTCAGGTAAAACACTGGAGACATGCAATAGCATCCTAGAGGGAGCCCTGGTAGAGACACAGTTTGGTCTGGGCAGCAACATGAGTCAAGGTGACAGAGATTAATGTAGCATAGGGCTGAGTGAGCAAATGATCAGAGGTGGTGTAAGGACCAAAAGATCCTTTTTGTGAGTCCTGTAGGATTCTCCTCAAGGCACAAAAAGGAGCCAGTTTTGGAAGTATGAGACTTTAGATAGCACAGGAGAACTCAGGTCTGGTCAGATCATCTGGAACACATTATTATTCTTTGAGTCACCATTTTGCAAATGAAGTTCCTGAGGACCAAAGGGGTGACATGGGTCTCCCAGGGTACTTCAGCTATTTAGGTGGCAAACTCAGAACTCACAGCCAGGTCTCCCTCTTAGGGGCAACCCACCTCTTGATCCATTTGTCACACTAATCCCAGGATTGCTGTGAGTTCTCATTTGGACCCCTCGAAGGTGAAGGTAACCTCCAGTCTCCCACAGAAGGATTTACACGTTTTCATTTTAAACCTATAAGTTTAGGATAATTCCTGGCCCAGAAAATAGACTTGCTACATGCAACCA
The DNA here is from genome assembly GCA_019843815.1 of Montemys delectorum. NCBI lineage: Eukaryota > Metazoa > Chordata > Mammalia > Rodentia > Muridae > Montemys > Montemys delectorum. The sequence goes on along the minus strand of JADRCD010208357.1, from coordinate 21,392 downwards.
AAGACATGAAATAATTTTCCCTGGAAGTGGGGAGTTTGTCTGCCTAACAATCCAGGTGTTACAGGGAAGAAAAGGCCACATAAGGTAGTTTAAGAGATTAATGTATGCCAGGAACTTAAGGATTTTCCCTATTCTTTCTTTTGTATAAATTAGCCCATTCATTAATATAATTTAGCTAGTAGCATAATAACCACTCAAAGCACCCCTCCAGTAGCAAACTGGAGCCACAGTAGTAATAGGACCAGCTGTGTATCTTCACTGTTCTTTTTCCTGTCACCCATCCTGAATCTTCAGATTTTCGTTCGTCTGTTTTAAAACTGTACTTGAAAAAGTCTTTGGTTTGCATTGAGTTTTAATTCTATTCTGTCTTCTGAGGCTTGGCATTTTATTCTGTATCATATTGGTACATCTTCTCTGCGTCATTGTAACTGGACTTACACACCATTAATTTTGACTGTCGCCACTGGGACATGATCCATTTATCTCTGTTCTGCGTACCAGAGTTGACATTTGTTATCTAATTCAACCTTCCCAAGAACTCTAATAAAAGAGAACCAACCACCTTCATTTCCCGGGAAATCTATTTTGTCATGATCTGAGGGTTAGCAAATGTAAGTTAGATAATTCATGGATGAGGTGAAACTTGATCACTGGATCTTTTTCCTGAGCAAGGGGGCATGTACTGGCTTTTTGGGTGGTTTTTTTTTCTTGTTTACTATATGGTCAGCAGAGCTATGGGACAGTGCTGATCCCTGCCTCTCTGGATTCTTCTGTAAGCATCTAATGCACCACACTGATGTCCTAATGATGCAGCTCTGCTCAAGCCAGTCCAATTCTGATTCAAGGCCTTTGTGTCTCCTGAAGCCGTCTTGGGATCTAGTACTTTGTGAGGACCTTGGTACCCTTACTGGAAGAGAAGGGCATGAAGCAAAAAGAACCTTAATGGGGGGCATTGTGGGATATTTGTGGATCTGGGTTTTTCATAGAGCTGCTCTCCCTTCAGGCCAGTGTCTGCTTTGGCGTCTCCATTCCGGTAGCTCCTTGGCAGTGAGGCTTGCTCTTCCTGTTGTATAGATGATGCCCTGAGTTGAAGCCCACAAACAAAGGTGGGGCCACAGGCCTGTAGCTCAGATACCTGGTCATCCCCAAGGCTGAAATGTTTTATTTACTCTAAGACTGGACTAGATAGTGCCAGTCCAGTGGGATACAGTGGAGAAATAGACACAGGATAAGAGCTTAGTGCCCATTGCTTTGGGTCCCACTGAAGCTCTTCTCTGATCCAGGGAGTTGAACCAGTTTGGAGGATAAGAACAGGGCTCTCAGCCTAAGGAGACATGTGTACCTGCCCCACCAATATTTTATGAGGCCCTGGAATGTTATTTGTTGGTGACCACCCAGCCATCCCACCAACAAATGGAGCACCCCAAAGGGAGTTGTAGTGACCTCTTAATGTGAGACAGCATACAAAGAGATGAGCTAAGAGGAAGGGTCTGTTTCTGCACATTTATCTTGGGTTATTAGACACTTTTAGAGGGAACATCTGTTTGTCCACTCTGGCTCCCATATTGTAGGCCCCACTTGAAGGCTGTTTTGGCCCCTTCCCTGACTGAATGGGGACTAAGTCATAAATCAGAACCAGAAGGGGGCCCTAGAATAGGTTGTGAGAGAGGGCTTTTACTCATCTCACCAAGAAAGGGAGACTTGAGATCTTCATCTGCTCAGTCTTCAAATGACAAGACAAAGAAAATGGAGATCACACGAAAGGTACCTGGTGGGCTCAGTTCGAAAGAATCCTTTCCATACAGGGTTTATGCTGGGTACAGTGTTATGAGCTTGAGGCCTGGGAGTCAGGTCAGCACATGGTTTGGTCATGCAAACAAAGTTCCCAGGACCTGGGCAGGGTGCCATTATTTGATTCCTCCTTTGATTTGGACTTTGGATGTTTGTTTTATAAGAGGAAAATCTGTGATTATAGGAGGACTTCCCACATCACCTCACAGTATGTTCTCAGGAGATGTACAAGGTGATTCACTTGCTGTATAATTGGCCAATTAATTATATAATGAGAAAACACTGTGTTTTCTTGTTAATTTTCTAAAGCTATGTACAGTCAGGGTTAAGTTGTCCCCATTCTGTTGGCCGTTGTTCTCCAGCATGCATCTCTTTCTTATCCCAGTAGGAAATTTCCACTTGAGTGCAGCAGTAAAATTGGAACCTACTGTGTGATCCCACAGGTGCTTTATGGTTGTGACAGTCTCTGAGTCCATCACCTGTTCCTGTAATCTCCCTCTCATCAATATTCTGTCTGGTTCTATTTCTATAGGTTACACAGATTCAAAATGTCATAACTCTGAAGTCTGCCTTGCTTATTGCTATGGCTTGAGAGTAGCCCTAAAGTTCTTGTCCTGGATCTCCAAACTAACAGTATTATGATAAGGGTACAAACCTTATAAATGGATGAATTCTGTTATTATGGGAGTTGGTTAGTTATAAAAAAGAGAATTCTATCCAATTTCCTTCCTTCCTTTCTTTTGTCCTTGCCTTCCTTCCTTCCTTCCTTCCTTCTTTCCTTCCTTCCTTCCCTCCTTCCTTCCTTCCTTCCTTCCTTCCTCCTTCTCTTCCTTCTCCTGCCCCTCTTACTCTTTCCTTAACTCTGCTTTTCCTTCTGCCATTTCTGTGCTGGCTAGTTACTATGTCATTTTGACATATGCTAGAGTCATCTGAAAGGAGGGATCCTCAATTGAGTAAATGCTTCCATAATATCTATTTGAAGGCAAGAAAGTAGTACATTTTCTTAGCTAGTAATTGATGTTTGAGTGCCCAGCCCATTGTGGGTGGTACCATCCCTGCGCTGGTGGTCCTGGGTTCAAGGCAATTGCCTTGAATGTATTGGCACAGGACACAAATTGCTGAATAGAACACCAAATGGGTCTCGGAAACCTCATAAAACTGAAAAGCTTTTACAAGGCTGAGGACGTCATCACTAGGACAAAATGGCAGCCTACAAAATGGGCAAAGATCTTTACCAACCCTACATCCAACAAAGGACTAATATCCAAGATACATAAAGAACTCAAGAAATTAGACATCAACACTACACTCTACAGACCAAAAGAAGCTAACCATGAAGTAAGGCCTAAGTAAGGATGCTTGAATCACTCTTGGAAAGGGAAATAAAATAGTCATAGGAGGGAGGGAACTGGGTGGGAGAGGGGTTGGGGAGTGGAATGGGGAGGTTCAGGATCAGGTGTGGGGAGGGACAAGGAGAGAGGGTCAGAGGGCCTGGAGAATGAATAGAAATCTGCAGCTGGTGGGAATGGGGTGGGGGCATCTCCAGGATGTTCCAGAGACCTGGGAGCATGGAGGCTCCCAGGAATAATGGGGATGACTTTAGCTGAGACCCACAACAGTGGGGATATGGAACCTGAAAGGTCCACTTCCTATAGCCAGAGGGAACACCAGTGGAGTGATAGGGACACTCACCCACCCACCCACAAAACTTTTGACCTAAAATTTATCCTGTACACAAGAAATGCAGGGACAGGGGATAGAGCAGAGATTGAGGGAATGGCCAACAAATAACCAGCCCAGATTGAGACCCATCCCATGAGTGAGTTCCAGTCCCTGACACTATTAATGATACTCTGTTATGCTTTCAGACAGGAGCCTAGCATGACTGTCCTCTGAGAGGCTACACCCATCAGCTGACTGAAACAGATGAAGAGACCTACAGCTAAACATCAGATGGAGCTCAGAGACTCTTATGGAAAAATTGGGGGAAGAATTGAGAGCCCAGAAGGGGATAGGAACTCAACAGGAAGACCAATAGAGTCAACACACGTGGACCCTTAGGGGCTCTCAGAGACTGAACCACGAACCAAAGAGCATACATGGGCTGGACCTAGGCCTCCCACACATATGTAGCAGATGTGCAGCCCAGTCTTCTTGTGGATTCCCTACAACAGGAGCAGGGACGATCCCTAGAGCTGTTGCCCATCGGTGGAATATACTCCCCTAACTGAGCTGACTTGTCTGGCCTCAGTGGATGAGGATGCACCTAGCCCTGTAGAGACTTGATGTGCCAGGGATCCCCATGGGATACCCAGGCAGGCTACCATCTTTTCAGTAGAGAAGGGGTGATGGGCTGAGGGACTATGTGAGGGGGAGACTCACAATGTAAAGTGAATGTATGTAAAGTGATGGGATGTAAAGTGAATGAATGAATACATAATAAAAATTAATTATAAAAAAATGGGGTACAGAGCTAAATAGAGAATTTTTAACAGAGGAATCTCGAACGACCAAGAAGCACTTAATGGAATGTTCAACATCCTCAGTCATCAGGGAAATGCAAATCAAAACAACCCTGAGATTTCATCTTACACATGTCAGAATGGCTAAGATCAAACACTCAAGTGACAGCACATGCTGGTGAGGATGTGGAGCAAGGGGGAACACTCCTCCATTGCTGGTGGGAGTGCAAACTTGTACAACCACTATGGAAATCAATTTGGCAATTCCTTAGGAAATTGGTAATAGTTCTACCCTAGGTCCCAGCTATATTGTTCCTGGGCATATACCCAAAAGATGCTCTACTATACCACAAGGACACTTGTTCAACTATGTTCATAGCAGCTCTAGTCACAGGAGCCAGAAACCTAGATGCCACTCTACCAAAGAATAAAGAAATTGTGGTTCATTTACACAATGAAATACTATTCAACTATTTAAAAACAAATACATAAATTTTGCAGGCAAATGGATGGAACTAGAAAATTTCATCTTGACTGAGATAAACCAGACCCCAAAGGACATGCATGGTATGTACTCACTTATGAGTGGATATTAGCCATAAAACACAGGTACCATGCTACACTCCACAGATCCAACGAAACTGAGTAATAAGCAGGGCCCAAGGGAAGATGTTTGAATCTCACTCAGAAGGGGAAACAAATTTTTCATCAGATGTGGACCAAGAGAACTGTGTGGGAAAGGGGTTGATGAAGGGTATGAGGATGGCGATCAGGTGTGGGGATGTGTGGGAGAGAGGTAGGAGTGAGAATGGAAATTGGTGGGGGATATCTCTGGGATGAGCTGGGGACCTAGGAGAGGGGAGGCTATGTGTGTGATCCTAGATGAGATTCCTACCAGCAGGGAATATAGAGACTGAAGTATCCACCTCCTGTAGCCAGGCAAGACTTCCAGAGGAAGGAGGACATCAACTCACCCACAAAACTTCAACCCAAATTTGTCCTGCTTGCAAGATGTGCAAGGATAAAGATGGAGCAGAGACTGAGGGAACAGCCAACCAAAGACTTGGCCAACTTGAGATCCATCTCATGGGAGAGAGCAAACTCCTGACATTATTAATGATGCTATGCTTGCAGACAGGAAACTAGCATAACTGTCTCTTCAAAGACCTCATCCAGCAGCTGATGAAAATAAGGCAGAAATCCATAGGTAAACATCAGACCAAGCTTGGGGAGTCTTATGAAAGAGTGGGAAATATAATTGAGCAAGGTAGATGGGTCAAGGCTACCACTAGAAGACCTACAGAATCAACTAACCTGAGTCCATGGGGGCTCACAGAGGCTGGGCCACCAACCAAAGAACACACAGGGGCTGGATCTTGGCTCCACACATATTTGTAGAAGATGTGTAGCTTGGTCTTCATATGGGTCCCCAAACGATTAGAGCAGTGGCTGTCTCTTGTCTCTATTCTCTGCTATTGGATCCCATTCCCCTACCTGGATAGCCTGGTTGGACCTCAGTGGAAGAGGAGGTACTTAGTCCTGCTGGGACCAGATGTCCCAGGGTTGTATGGTACCCAAAGACAGTTACCTCTTCTCTGAGGAGAAGGAGAAGAACTAATGGGGGATGGGATTTGCAAGGGCAGGAGTGGGAGGAGAGGATCGAGGGGGACTGGAATGGGGTTGTAATGTGAATAAAAAAAATACAGAAAAAAAAGAAAGCAGGCTGAGCAAGCCATGAGGAACAGCCAGTAAGCAACACCCCTCCAAGGCCTCTGTATCAGCTCTGAACTCTGGCTTCCTGCCCTGTTTGAATTCTTACCCTAGCTGCCTTCAGTGATAGACTGTGGTATGGAAATATAAATGAAATAAGCCCCTTTCTTCCCAGATTGCCCTTGGTTGTAGCATTTCATCACAGCAATAAGAATCCTCATTATGACAATGACTTGATATAAAAGCCCTGAGCAGATACTGCTGCCATGCACTTGTGTGTGTTTCCTGAAAATCTGAGTCCCCCACTCCCAATCACTTGCCCAATCTTTCCCCTGTTCTTCAATCTGTCTTACCTTTCCTTCAATTTCTGACCCCGAATTCTAAGTCAGCTTTACTTCTCACTGCCTTTGCTTTGAACGAGTCACTTGATCCTTTTGGTTCTGCATTTATATCTGCTTTTATTAGAATCCTCCTCACCATTCACAACTTCCCAAGTCGACCTTTCAGAGAGGCTCAGGCACAGCCTCACATCTCAGATCTATTCCATTGTAAGTCATGCATATGTTGAGTTCTCTAAGCACTGGTCAAAATGTTTTCCTGGATACCCTTCTACAACAGTGAGAGTTGAAACCACCTTTCACCACAACATTCACGTACTCTGAAATCTTGCCAGGCTGACCCTTCCAATTTAGTCTTCCTTTTACACTCCCTATCATCTCTAAATAGGGAATCCAGTGTTCCCATCACACTCCTATGTATCCTTTCCCATCCTTCTCTTCTTGAACTGACCTTTCTCTTTCATTGTCCATAACTCACCAAGGTCTATCCCAACCTTTCCCCAATCAGCTTTCTGCTCTTAATCCTGTTTACAATCTCCATTGCCGTTTGCTAACACCCATCAGACAACAACTCCTCCGCTTCAGCTAGAAGGACAGACAGATTATCTACTACTGCCTCACCACTGTAGAGAATGTAGTGAATGATCCCCTAGCAGGACCAATCTTTCTACCGCTTTTCTTTCTTTAACATAAACTTACCTTAACCAATCTTACCTTAACCTGATACCAATAGCCTATCACTTTCAATAATTTTCACAAGTAATCCTATGTAGATATTATCCCTATGTTTTCCTGAAACAGGGTGAGGATGGCCAGATGCTTGCAATCTAATATGTTCCAATACAAATGAGCCAAGTTAAGGGATATGCTACACAATACGGAAGTATTTATTTGTTTTCCCCTCCCTCCCGTTCTCCATCCAGAGTTTGAAAAAACAACTCGTATCTTGATTTTTCTCTAACTTGTAAAATATGTCATCTTGAGTTTGGGCTGCTTCAAAGTTCTTGGTCCTTGTGCCAGCTTGGTTGCAGGTTGTAGTTACTATGTGCTTTTTGCTCTTGCTGTTGGCTGCAAGTCTGGCTCAGGCTGGCTTTTATAGTAATCTACAAAGTCTCTTACTATGTGAAGGTTTAATTTGAATACATTAATAGATGAATCAGAAGGTAATAATCAGTTCTCCTTGAGCAAATCTTATGTAGGGGCTCACATTATTGGCTGCGGCCACCTGCAGCTTTTTCAGTAACTCAGTGATGTATCTGAGAAACACGTGGTAGTTTTGAATGGACAGGTCAATCAATCTTGTCGACTCAGCAACAAAATTTTCATAGTAGCCTGAGAGTTGGTCTGAAAAATCCTGCAGCTTGGAGTAGAACTGCTGGGGGTAATCAGACATTATTTCTGCCACTGCACTGACCCAGCTTTTCATTGCTTCCTTTGCCACAATAGAAAGTTCTGCAATCTTTTCCCTCCCCTTTCCATTTATATCAGCAAGCATGCTAAGATACTCTCTGATATCCCTAGACACAAATTGCTCAACTTGAGTTGACATTTTGAAGGCAAAATCATCAGCCATCACACTGTATTCAGAATAGAAATCTCTAAGGGAAACTAAAAGTGTCTTGATCAGGTCAACTATCTTTTCTTCTACTTCATAATATTTTACTGTCCAGCCAACCATGCTTGGATTAAAATACTCTTCACGAAGGGCCTTCATATACTGATGGACCTGCTGTAACTTGTAGGACCCTTCCTGAAGTATGGATTGAAGAAAGTCATTGAAATCACTGAAGACAGAGTATACATCTTCTTTTAGGGATTTAAAAGCATATGGGACCTGTATTTTGAAGAACATGTTGATATGATCAGTGACACAAGTAGATTCATTGTCCTTTAGGCATTTGATTTGTTCTTCTATGATGTCTAAAAGTCCCTCCAAAAAGCCCTGAAGTTCACTTAATGCTGTTGTAAATTTGATATCCTGTTGGCCTATGTTTGATAAAATGTTTAGGTCCTCCCTGAAAGTCAATACGACATCTTTTAGTTTACAAGGTTTTGGAAAAAAGGGACATTTAAATGTTATGTCATTGATTAATCTTGATTTCTCTATTTGGTTTTGAACATAGGAAAGCAGGTTTCCTAACCCGTTAAACAGCTGAGACAGTGACTTCTTGGTTTCTCTCATGACTATAATGTAGAGTTCGTCAGCAGTATATGTTCCAGCATACCCTGGGAACTGGACTCTATTGAACTTCAGGAAATGAATGAATGAGTCCATCAGCCATGTGACTGCCCTGTGGTACTTCTGAGTGACATGTACTAGACTGCCTAACACCTTCTTCTTGAGTTTCTCAGGGATGTTCTGGTTTTCCTGAGCCAACATCTCCTTATAGAGATCCTGGTAGGTACCACGGGCTACTCTTTGGAAACTCGTGTTCATTTCGTCAACCATCCTTCTGGCATGTTCAGCATTGTTCTGTAGACTTTTTCTTAGCTCTGAAGAAGCATATCCCAGGTGGTACTTATTGGCATAATCATAAATAGCCTCTGAAGCCTTGGGCACATTGCTTTTTAGGGAGTCTAGCAATCTGGAAGCTGCCTCTTCTTCCCAATTAATTTTGATGTGCATTTCACCATCAGACTCCTTGTACCTCCAGTCAATTTTGAATATGCTGAGTTTCTTATCTGGAGGGGACTAAAACCAGAAAAACAAAACAGATGAAAAACGTGTTTTCAATGACCCTGGATCTATAATATGCTATATTAAAACTTCATTAGCACTTAAAAATAAAGATGAGCGAAGTGTCATTGGTATTCTGAAGGGGGTATATCTGAAAGATAAATTCTGATTTATCTTTCCCACGTTAGTTCATGAGAACTACCATGATTTATGGTTAAACAGGCCCACTGTTGTTAATTTCTCTTTATTGCATGCTCCAGGGAAGATAAAAAGATATGTGTGGTATCTACTTAGTAGTGTTTAATACTAAGTCCTTCTTGAATGGAGAATTGGAGAAGGGGGAGAAAAAAGGAAGGAAGAGGCAGGAAAGGACAAATTCTGGAATAAAGAAGAAGGAAAAGTCCAAATTAAGCATTCATTTGCCATGATTGTGACAGGCTTTAGGTTTATATCTTTCCTTTTAGCAATGTCATCTTTGATTTAATCCCAGAAGAGCTTATAAATGCCATGATATGTACTTGATGTGCCTCAATCAAACAATTTTACTGTAAGGAATAATTATGAAACCTCAAAAATAAAATCCAGAAACCACAATTTTTTTAAAAACGTACATGTGGCCGAGTTTATTACATTAGGAGATAATGTGTGGCATCATCTTTGTCCTGGAAACCATAAAATAATAGAGCTAATTGGGTATCATGGGAGTGTCTAATAATTAAGCTCAGCAAGGATTGACTATAATGTTTTCAGGACAGTAGTACCTCATTGGAGACGTTTGGCTGGCTCACCACTTGTCTTTCATCTATTATGAGCATGCTCTCAGACACTGTCTAGAATAAACTACATCATCTCTAGCTCTCTACTTGCTTTTGAGCATGTGATACTCATTAGCTGGGACCCACCTGAGGGTGGAAGTAGACATTCAGCTTCATACTCTGGTAATCTGTGCTTGCATCCAGACCCACAGTGCCTAAGGCCGAGGAGGCTGCTGAGGCAGATAGACTTGTCTTGTCTTCTTTGTAGTGCAGATGGAAGTCACTCAGTGCTGGGATGGTGATGTCCAGGTGAGCCTCATCCTGCCAGTCCCTAAAAGAAGAAAAGCAGAGGAGTCATAATGGAAGGGATCCAGAGATGGCAAGCACCACAGCAAGTTTTGAAAAGACACCAAATGTCAATAAAACTTCCATACCAAAGTCCTTTAAATAGACCATCTTCATTATACATCACATTGAAGTCACAGTGTTGAAATGTTCCTTTGATCTTATAGGTTAACATATCTTCGTTAATTTTGTGTGTTTCCACAACTGTATAGGAGAGAATTTATATGTCATTGGTATATCATTTTATATGTCTGTGTATGTATAGTGAAAATTTGGACAGATATCTTAACCAAATACTTAATTTAAAACTTTTTAACATACCATGTTCAGTCTGTAGATTTTTAAAAAATTATTATTATTATTATTATTATTATTATTATTATTATTATTACTACTACTACTACTACTACTACTACTACTACTACTATTACTATTACTATTATTTGGTAGTATTTGAACACAGGGCCTCATACATGCTAAGAATGTTCTGTTCCACAGAGAAATACTCAATATCCCTATGATTTTTTCTTTTAAATAAATTGGAAATATTATTAGTCTTTAAATCATAACAGATAAAAACTATGTAAAAGAATGTTCTTCATTGTCAGTAGGTTTTCCAGTTTTGTTTTAAGACTATATGGTGGTACATATATATTTTCTGTTTAGTTCTCCATTTTGCTACAGATAACAATTGTGCCTTTGATGTTAATTAAATACACAGTTATTTACTCCGAACTCAGTTGGAAACACATAGCATCCAGGAGAGGTGGGAGACTGTTTCCTTACCTTTTAGTGCATACTCCAGAAACTGCAAGGTTGAAGTGCACATGGAATCCAGGAACGTTTCAACATGATCTGCTTTGTTTTTCAAACCAGCGCTCCAAGTGACATTATACAGGGGAGAAGCCATTCCAACACGTGCAGTCAATTCTCCAAAGAAAGGAATAAAAATCCCAGCAGGTACGGAGAACTCCAAGGATGGGATCTTAATGGTCTGCTCTGGCAGGGTGACACTAGGCAGATCAACATCTGCAATCATGTTGGCTAACTTATTCAGATCAAAGATAGTGCTGCCAATTGGAAAGCTCTTTGGAAGTGTAAACTGGGGTACAGTTAACTGAATTTCAGATATAGTTGTCTGAAAAATAGGGACAGAGGAGCCCTCTGGTTTAGAGTATCGTGTTAACAGGTCAACCCCGGGGAATTTTACTTTGGGGAGCATTGTTAGGTTGAGGGCAAATGGTGAAGTACTTAATTTCTTATAGATTTTTATCCCACTGAAGTCATTTAGTTCCAGCCTTGGTATAATGAATCTATCAGCCAGTTCTTGTACAGGGAGTGAGAGGAGATAGCCATTGGAGTTTTTGGTATATAGAAGAGAAGTTGAAGCTTGAAGATACTGTCTCTTTCCATCCATTTGTAGAAGTTCCTGCAAGCTCTTGCCATACACTGGTAGAAAGATATTTTTAAGGTCCCACAGCTGTCCTTCTAAGGATCCTGCAAGGTCAAGGCGTACCTCCTCTTGGTCATTGGAGAACTGTGCATTGTGCTGAAGAACCCGAGATTCAATCTGGACCCCACTTTTCCAGCTGACCTTCTGGTTCTTAGTATTAGCTTTCAGGATCACTTCCTGGTCAAAGTGATGGAAGTCAAGGAGGTAACTGGGTTGACTCACATGAACCTGTAGAAGGGTTGACATAGCCCATGGGGAGAGTTCCAAGGTGGCTCTGCATGTTTGCTTTCCTTTTGTGGAGAAGTATACCTGCAAATGGTTTTTCATATTGTGCTCCCATGTGGCATAGATGCGTCGGAGGGTGGCTTCTCCGGCAAAATTTTCTCCTACTTCAAAGTTCCAGATACCATCAACTTTGGAAGCTCCTTGTAGCCTTACTGAAGACCGAGTACCCTTGGAATTTAGATATGCATTGGCTTCATTGGCAACATTTCCTGAATATTCTTGTGAAAGGAAAGAACCCTTGATGTTTCCTTTGGTGAACGACTCAATGGAAAAGTAGGAAGTGAGACTTTCTAAGCTGAACTTGTGGTCAATGCCTCCTTTTGCAGTAGAGAGCAGCTTTGAGGAATTGAAGTCATAGTTTAGTTCAATGGATGATGAAATAGTGGGTTTTGACTTGGTATTTCCGTTAAGCTCCTGCTTGAAGTTCATTGTGAAAATGGGAATGTGGAGGTTGGCAGTTGTTCTCACCGATGATTCCATGTTTTTCTTGATTAAGCTAATGGTGCTGTCATGACTGCCTTTTACAAACTTGTTAGTTAGAGAGACTGCTGTGGCTAGCTTCAATCCTCTTTTCTGCATCAGACGTGATGTACCCTCTAATTTGTACTGCAGGGCATCCGTGACAAATGAAGAGGAAGAAAGGAAATGGGCAACGATATCTGATTGGTTATAAAGTCCAGCATTGGTATTCAGTGTGATGACACTTGATTTAAAAGAAAAATCATAGGTAAAATTGCCCATTGCTGGAATATAAATATTGTCAATAGTGCTCAATTCCTTGAAATCTGGGAGGAAAAACTTGAATATATTCCTAGGAATGTGAAGAACTGGCAACTCCAGAGATGGCAGCACTAACCTGTACGAAGGCACCATGATGTTAGGACCTGGAATTGTGACACTTGGGGTAATGATTGCTTTGGGGATCACATGGTTGGAAGCCAGTGTCTCTACAGCAAATGGAGATACTTTAATGTTGACAACTGGGATAGTATATCCACGATTTTGAAACATCCTGGAGGGCTGATTAAGGGAATTTTCAGTTTTATACTTATTGAACTTAATTTTTGCTTCATCATAAGATGTGGTAAGAAAATGTAATGCATTGTTTCTGACTTTCTCAAATTTTCTGTCCCAAGAATTGACATTGTTGAGAATAAATTCATAAAACATATTCAGAGGAATAACAATTGAACTCTTGTCTCTGTTCTTTTTATATTGAGCCTTTACACTCAAATCAAATGATTGCTTTGTTGTCTTCAAAAATTCTTTCAAGCCTGTTTCTTCCCATACGGAGAAATCCTTCAGTAAGGGAGTTGTGAACCCAGTGTAAGGTAAATTAATTTCAGGAATTGTTAAAGGTATGTTTAAGAAATCCAGGTTGGCATCTCCATTCATTCCTATACTGGCTTCTATGTTGTGTTCATTGTTTATAGCAGAAAAATTTTGATTGTATTTGTACTGATTGAATCTGGCACTCGCTTGCCAGCTTGCTTGTTGGGCATGAGGACTCAGAAACAATGCATAGTTATTCAGGAAGTCTATTTTACCAGTCAGCTTTAGTGGAAAACTAACTTTCAAATTTCCTTCATTATTTGTGGATGCAGTAATCTCAAAAGGTTGTGCTGAAAAGAAAAGAGAATTTTTCAAAGTTCCAATAACTTTTCCATTTAAGTTGGCATTGTGCTCACCAGTCATTTCTGCCTTTGCATCCCTGAGCAGTGCCCGACCTTTGGCAGTTAGAATGCTGGAGCCCACATGCTGAGATTCAACTTTTGACTCAACTTCAAACTTAGAATAGTTGAGGAAGCCAGATTCATAGGTCAGTTTTTGGATGACCCTTAAGTGTTTGCCATTTATGTTATTGGACAATCCAAAAGAAGCAATGGGTCCATACACAGTAAAGCTAATTTGGGACGAATGTATGCCTTCATCCGAGAAGTTGGGACAGGCCCAGTTCCATGACCCTGTCCCTGAAGAAGTCCATGCCACACGCCCAGCTTCTAATAGTGTTTTGATTTCATTATTAAGAGAAGCCTTACTGGAGAAGTCCAGCCTGGGGACACTCAGCTTGTGGAAGTACTTTGTGTGACTGTCAATGGTGAGCTGATTGTTTATCTTGACAATCATACCATTATTAAACTCTACTGTATTTTTCTCTGTGTGTAAACTTGCAACAGTGTCTGATTTTCCTTCAATGGCCTTTCCAGAAAATAATACCTCACCCTCATGCTCCATTCTTACATGCTTACTGGAGAAGTTCATGGATTCCTTTAGGACCAGAGGATTAGGATTTAATTCCAGGAATTGAGCTTGTGCTTGAAAATCAAAATTGAGAGCTTCGAATTTGGATTCTCCTCTAGCGGTCACGGTAGCCACAATCTCTGCTTTGTTCTCTGAAGTAGTTACATTCTGTATGTTGGCATTAGCATCTAATATAAAGAGAGGAGATTGTATTTTCAGGATGCTATGCAGTTTGCCAAAAGCAGGTATTTCAATTGTGTGTGAGAGGTGAGGAAGCTGGAATTCTGGTATGTGAAGATCAGGAACCTGTAAGTCTTTGAGATTGATGTTTGGGATTGTGAATTCTGGAATTGTGATTTTTGGTACATGGAAGTCTGGCAGAGTGAGTCTTGCAAGAGGAATGTTCACCATCTCCAGGTCTCTCAAATACACTTCTGGAAGAGGCCACTGTAGCTCACTGCTCAGCATTTGGTCGATAGTTCTAATGATCTTTGCTTTTATTTCTAGCAAGTCAATTGTATAGGAACGGACATGGAAGGTGTTGAGAAGAGTGAATTCTGGAGTGGAAAATCTCAATGGAATTTTTATATTCTTTAACATTTTGAAGTTTATCCGAATCGATGGAATCCTCAAATCAGTCAAGGGGACTATAAAGTCAGGGGTCTGAAAGTTAGCTTCTTGTAGAGCACGGAGACTGACCTCAAATGCAGGCATCGTCCCCAGAAATGTTTGCATTTCAGGAACTATGAATCCTTGTTCCACCAGTACTTTTACATTCTCAGCCCAGTTTTGGATGGAATATTGCTCTGCAAAGTCTGTTATGTTTTTAGAAGTCAGATTCCACCAGTCAGAAATATAGGTGACCAGTGTGCTGTAAACTTGGCTTACTAGAGACAAGCAGTGCTCCAGCTCCCACTGAATGTCCATTTGATAAATTCGGTCTCTTACATCTTCTAGAGTATCTTGGAAATGAACTTTTATTTGAGCCAAAATATCCTGCAGCCAATCAACAACCACAGTTACTTTGGTGTCCTTGAGTCTTTCTAGGTAGTTGGAGACAGTGGTTTTGAAGTCTTCTACCAACAGTTTTAATGCTTCTGTTTTCTGTGGAAGTTCAAGAGCTTGGATTTCAGCATTGATTCTCTGAGTCATCTCATGGATTTTGCTGTTGGTTTTGTCTACAAACTGGTGATAATCAAATGCTTTCAACTTCTTCACCAATGTGTCAATCAATCTATTTAATTCTTCAATGGTATTTTTGAAAGACAATGCTTTAAGCCATTCAACAGCATCATCAATAAACCCAACCAATTTCTCATAGTAATCTTTTATCTCAATTTGCTGTAGCATATTACTTAGTTTCTGAAGAGGCTCACTCGGGCTGTATCTGTGGGCCAACTCTACTGATTTATCCATTAAAACCTGGATTTGTTGGTCTACTTCATATTTCTCAATTAGCCCACGGACTATAACTCTAAAAGTATTGATTTTCTCAGTTACTTTAAAATCTTCAATAAGATTCATAACAAAGTATTTGACACGGTCAATAATGTCACTTAGTCTTTGGAATAGAATTGCAGTTCTCAGTTGATCTAAATACATTGTGACATCAATAGCTTCAATCTGTTGTTTTACCTTTGCAGCAAGCTGCTGAATATCTAGATTCTGAATTTGTGTCCTGAGCTGCTGTAGCTTTTCTTGAATCTGGATTCTGATTTGATATTTGCTATCCACATTTTGGATCCAAGAGGCGCTACTACTACTGATTTGGTTAAGATCAACATTTTCAACAAATAAATAGAGATTATGGATTGATTTTGCTAGATTTACACGGATATGATACTGTTCATCAAGATTTTTTAACTTTTCAATGATTCGATCAATAATCTGAACAATAGTTCTTTTTAAGTCATGTAGATCATAATTATCTCTAATATACTGATCAAATTGTATCACGTATGTCTCAAGTTGAGAGAGTTTTTCATTCAAGTTGATTTTGGCACTATCTAAGGCAATTAGTACATCATTATCTGTAATTCTATAATTTTCCATGAAAGAAGTTAATTTTTCCTTGGCACCAGCTACTTGTCTCTCCCAGTCAGATGCATTTAGATAATCATGAATCTGCTGAGGAAGTCTGCTCAGGGCTGCTCTGTATTTCCTCACAAACTGATCAACACTGAGGCGTTGCAATTCCCCCTGCATGGCTTCCAGTAGACTTATAATTCCTCTTCGATTTCTCTCCAAATAATCTGGCAGGCTTTTGAAGAATGGGAGGCTGATGGTGTGAACATCCTGGTTCTTATCATAATTCACTATAGCAACAATTGCGAATTCTTGGGGCTTCTCAACAGCATCATTTACCTCTAAGCCATTAAGGACATTCACAGGTTCACTGTAGAAAAATGGCAGTTTAATTGGAGAGTACAGCCCAGAGAAGTCAGCTCGTCCACTAAACTCGACACCAATTTTATCTTTAGTGTTGTAGGCTTCAAAGTCCTGGCTGTATACCTTGTCATTCAGTCTGGTCTTGAGTTTCCAGGTGCTTGTCTGCTCAGCTGGTGTCAGTAAGGCACTGATTGTGTGTTCAAGAGCTGTGCTGATGCTGCTCTTATGTGGGAGATTGTGGTTTGTGGATCCTTTGTAGTCATGAGAGAAAGTAAGTGCCAGAGGTTCCACTTTCAACAGAAACTTACTATACAGCTGCCCAGTGTGTTCTCCCCAGAAGGACAGTTTCCCATCACCACTCGTATGTGTGTCGATGCCCAAGGTAAATGGTGCCAGAGCAAAGCGGAAAACATTGTTAAAATGCAGTGGATCTGAACTGTAGCTGGTAGTGACATCAACAGAGGAAGCCAGCCCTTCAATGTCTGCCTTTAGCCTATGGCTGAACTCCACACCCTGAACCTTAGCTACAGTGTCTGCTCTGTAACTTGCTACTACCAGGTCAGTATAAGAGATGGTATAAATGTGTTTCAGCTCATTATTTTGATAGGTTCCTTTAAAGTTGCCACCCATATTCAGCTTCAGTGGTTCCAGCCGTAACCTTCCACTGTTGGTCAAATCTAGAGCACCGTATCTCAGGTCATTGCTTAAAGTAGTTACGAAAGAATAGGGCTGTAGCTGTAAGTTAAAATTCTGTTTATAAAACTTGTCTCCACTGTAAATATTGTCCATTTTTGAGGAGAAGTCCAGTGAGAGACCTGCAATATTCAGACTGTGTGTGTGTTCGAGTTTCATTTCAGCGTAGGAGCCCATCAAGTCATTGGACAGCTTCAGCCCTTCTCGGCTGAGTTTGAAGTTGAAGATATTTTTGCTGTCTGCACCTAGAATCATGGCTTGGTAAATGCTTCCCAGTGACATCTCTGTGAGGGCAGCTCTCCCATCAAGACTGAATTTTGCATGGTGTTCTTTGAAGCGTCCATTTGTTGATAGTTTCATGGATGCCCCAGAAAGCCTAAGCTCTGCATTCAACTCATTCTCCAGCAGTAGGGGGCTGTACTTCAAGTTGGTGGTTGCACTGGTTGATAACCCATCGCGTGCAATCTTTAGCGTTGCCTTGTGAGCACCAGTATTAATTTTGTCGGTGCCCAAGATGTCAGCATTTAATTCTACACCCTGGGAAGTGAGGGATCCTGAAAGAAGGGTGACAAGCCTTAGGGACTTGTAGTTGGCCTGGTGTTCAGAACGCAGCAATGCGCTTTGCTTAGAGAAGGTCATGTCCAGCTTGTTGGAAGTAGCAAAATTCTCATACTGCCCACTGCTGTCAGATTTCAGAGTCAGCTCATAGTTTTCATATTTCAAGGAAGCTGTGTTCTTGAATATGCCATCTTGCAGGTCAGAGGTGGAGATGACAGACAACGTTCCATCCTGGTACATTCCCACTATCTGGTTGGTGCCCTGGAAGTAAGTGGAGTTAAATCTCATGTTGGATTCACCACTCAGCTGGCCAGTTGTAACATCTCTCTCACAAGACAGGCCATATTCGCCTTGAGCATAAAATGAAGACGCTCTGAACTGTCCATCAGCCTTGATGTCTTTGACATACAGATGTTGTTTCTTTTTTGAGTCCAGGTGAACAGTAGCAGACATCTGTGGTCCCAAGGCACTAGATGTTTCAAATGTTAGTAAACCTTTTGAAACTGGGTTGTTCCCAAATTTTTCTACATGGCTAACTTTGAATTTTGAATCTAAAAATTTATGGTGTAGAGATCCATCACAGGATAATGTGAATGTGCTCTTGCTGTCATACGTGGTTTCTCCAGATCCTAACAGAAAAATCAAAGATATTGGTTAAATTAAGCAATAAATTTCCAGAGCAACCTTTATACCGAAAATCTCTCAGTAGGAACCTTATCCATAGCTGGATCAATCATGTAATTGTGACATTTATAATATACCCATGACATTTGATGTAAAAGGCATTCTTCCACTTATCCTTCCTTGGTTGCTGGAGACTGCGTCGGGTTCCCTTATCAAATGCTTCTACTGCATCTCATACTGTATAGTATATACTGTATAAAAGTGTTTCTTAAAATAATTACAATTACTCAGATATATAGCTGCTTTATTAGTACTATCTAACAGATTATTAAATACTTAGCATATGCTTAATAAATATTCTCATTAGTTGAATGAATGAAATGACTTCCCAGGAGCAAAACAAACAAACAAACAAGCAAACAAGCAAACCCAAATAACAACAAAAAGCATCTGTAGGCAAGCCCAAAGCCTTTCCTCCTAGAGTTTTCCCATCAGGATGGGTGATACAATAGTCCTATGGACCCGTTATCTGAGCAGGCCTCACCTTGTACACTGTAAGAAAACAGGTCAACCGCGGAGTCAGCCTTCATACGGTACTGAGCCTGAAGGCTGAAGTGGTCTCTGCTGGCGTTGCCACCAGTGTAGGAGGCTGACCAGTTGTACAAGTTGCTGTAGACGTTTGTGGAAAGGTCTAGAACACCCAAGAGAGGCACTTGCAGCTGATGTGTCTTGGGGATTGTAAAAGTGGGGACCTGGATCTCTCGAGATGGCAGATGGAATCCCACAGGCTTGAAGTTGAGGGCTGGTGTCCTCACACTCTCTGGCATCCTGAGGTCTTTGGAAGACTTGCCACCCAAAGGCAAAGGAATGTCAATCTTTATTCTGTTCTTGTTCAGTGTGTATTTGACTCTGCCATCACTGGAATGAACCAACACAGTGTCCCCAAGGTCAGACATTAAGAACTCAAGACTCTCTTGCTCTCCCCCAGCCCACTATGCTCTTTTCACCAGGGTATTTCTTATGCTTAGATCTCTTTCCTTTTCCCTCTACCTCCCTAATTCTTCTAAAATCCTTCCAAGAGCCAGCCACCTTTATATCATCATGGCCCCTTATACCAGTCTTAAAGAGCACACCCTAACTCTGCTTATATACTTATTTGTTGATTCATTTGTTGGTGTCTGCAAGGTGTCTTCCTGGCAGAAAGGACAAAACCTTACCCAGTTTCTGTGTTCTTACTGTTTCTACTCTACTGTTTTTCATATCGTAGATACTTGATAAGTATTCGGTAAGCCTAATAGAAGCAAGTTGATATATAAAAGAACAAAAAGTGTCAAAAAAGTGGGTGATCGTTTTAGCTTCGGCTAATTGGGAATGTTATGATTAGCCTTTCTGGGTCTTAGAGATGTTATCTGGATAGTAGCAACCTTTCTGCTGAACCCCAGAAGTCACTTTCAAGTATCAAATGAGCTTTGCAATCTTTTCAGTCAGACATGCAGTGGGCTATGATGATGGCCTGTAAAGATGAAGTATGTGGTCTTTGTTATATTTGAATAACCATTCATTGTGTACTACAGTGATATAGGAAGGATGCTGCCTGTTCTGACCTCCACGTTCAGCAGGTGGATGAATGATTACTACTGAAGCCCTGTTCTATTCCCACATACTGAAATTCCAGTAGTAAAGAACACATTTTATCTTCAGCAATTTTGGTCTGTTTGGGGCTTAGGAAAATTTCAGCTTTATCATAGTAATCAGGTATGTTCAATTGTGCTCCTTAGCCACAACATACTGAGGGGCCTATAGAACACAAGGCTTTTAGATTCTGAACTGTGAGATTATACCAAGATCACTGACTTAGAAAACATTGTCTTCGTAGCTCATGCTCCACTCTTTTTTTTCCATGAAATAAATAACATATTATGCACATTTTTGTTAACACAGAAATGGAGTGAGCAGTGGGCTTCTGAATTTCCTATTGGGATTAGGGTGTGTGACTAACCATCTCTTGAAATAAGTGCCTTCATTCAATGCTCCATTCTGACTCTCCATAGCTGAGTTTGAATGCTTTGCAAACTCAGGCTATTATAGATTTACCATTAATAATCAGGATTTTCAGGATCTTTAATAATTTTCATAAGTTCTCCACATTGGGCTGCTGCTCACATTAGGAACTCATTTTTAATGATGCTAAACACCAGTGTTTACTCTGTAGCTTTTCCAAGTGCTTAAATAATTTCTCTGAAAGTTTTCAACAAAAATGACTAAATCTGTCTAGGTAAAACTTTCCCATTTGCTTGCCCAGTACAAAGATAATGCGCTTTAGTTCCCCTCTTACGTCTTTAGGAAGAGGTTGTCTGGGATATGGAAGTCAGGCAATCCCATTTTCAGGAGGTTCAACTCTGAGAGGCCATTGAGGTGATCCTGTAGAGTTTGAGGGTAAGGAAGACCCCTGGTTGCCATCTGAAGCCATGTGTTTGTTGCCTACAAAATGACAGGACAGTTTTAGAGCAAGAAATGTGTCTGGATGGACCTCCGAGTAGAATGAACCTGAACTGACAGTTCATGTTGCAGACCAATTATCAAGGAGGAGCAGGGAAATGCACTGAAAGTTAAAAATATGTTAAAGGAAAGTATGAATTTCTAGTCCCTGATTTCTCGTAACTATTCTTTTATTAGTTTACTTGTGTGTGTGTGTGTGTGTGTGTGTGTGTGTGTAGTTGTGTGTCCACATGCATACATTTGGATGTGTTTGGAAGAGTGCATGGAAGTCAAAGGTCAACCTCAGGCATCCTTTCCTCTTTAACATTGTTTACCTAGCTTCTTTTGCACTTAAGTCTCTCACTGTGACCTGGGGCTGTCTGGACAGTGATTCTCAGGGATTCATCTGTCTCTGACCACTTTGTGGTGGGGTCACAAGTGTATACCACTTGCCTGTCTTCTCATGAGGGTGATAGGGATCAATCACAGAGCTCTATGCTTATATAGAAAACACTTTACTGACTGAGCCATCCTCTTCTCCCTCCCTCCTCTGTGTGTGTGTGTGTGTGTGTGTGTGTGTGTGTGTGTGTGTGT